>JASGXE010014110.1:0-13116 GCA_030068105.1 Sinentomon sp. SZTP_YWyxl | reverse complement strand
AAAAAGGACAATTTGGTGATGTCAAAATGTAAAAACTCCAACCAATCATGCAATTTGTACCTGTCTCCGTAGAAATACATATCAAATAATCCTCCATAAATGTAAAATTACCTCAGCCATAAGTGGTTTGATATATTGTTCATGTGGTTGTGTGACGACCCAGTGTGAATATCTGCTCAATGTCCAGCAGGTTATGGATCGAACAAGTGCTTTCTTATCAGATAGGCATCCGATCAGGTATGGAATTAATTCGGGCAGATGTGGTGTCATGCCATTTATACAACCTAGGAAATATTTCGAAATGCAGAAAGAAAAACATCATCAGATAGTGGTTGACCTACTTGAATATATTCTAAGCTGGCCAGTAGGCACAAATAATATTCTGGGCACAGTTCTTATGCAATACCTACACATCTTCAGTGTGTCTGTAAATATTTCCCTCGGTGTGTTTTGTGGAGAATACAGTTAAGGGGGGCGACAACAGGCAAATTTTGTTTTGGGGTGAAAAAATCATTTTTGTTCAAAAATGACTCTCTCGAGTAGTTTGGACTTTCTGCTTCAAAAAGTATTCTACAGATTTTCTGAGAAGTTTAAAGTTTTTGAGACAATTTTCCGAAGATCCGCAAATTTTCAGCCATTTCATTTTCCGCAAAATCTGAGAATGCGAAAAAAAACACTCCAAAACGTGCCTAAAAATGATTTTCAAAATTTTTCATATTGCACATCCAGTTCTCCAACATCAGAGGAAGAGAAAAGAATCCACAAATATTTGCCTAAAGGCAACCGTTTTCCTGCTAGAACCATTTTTATTGCACTCGGAATGCATGCAACATTTTGCGACAAGACGTTCATGTTGAAAAAAAGTCTATCTTTGGGACCGATTATCTCAAAAACTATATTTCCATCCTATCGCGAACTATCGGTGAGTGTATCTCGGACGGTTTTGAAGATAATGGGCTGAAAATTTGACCACTTAAGTGTTTTTTTTTTTTGCATAGAAGAGAGTGACAGAGTCAAATTTTTTGATCGGGCACATTTTTTGAAATTTGAGCTCTTTTTACGAGAAGTCGGTTATTTTCCAGCATCCGGAGCACGTTATGAAATACCAAGCTCCTACTTGAGAACCATTACAGATGTCAAAATTCTGGCTCTGTCACTCCCTTTGGGGGCAGGTTTTTACTTATAAAATGACCAAGAGATGACAAAAATGTGCAACACAGACAATGCCAGACCATCTGTTATGGACCCGGTCTCCACCGCTAAAATCGCCAATAAATCCGGAAGCATTGAAGTAACGAGGAAAATACAAAAAAAAAAAAACACCAAAAGGTGTTGTCGCCCCCCTTAATATTGGAATAGCCAAGCAGCAACACAGCCAAATAGGCATACTCTGGGAAGGAAAGGCTGAGAATAAAAGGTAATGGGATAGGCCGACATCCAAGAATAAAGTAATTTAGGCCAATGTCCATAAAAATAAAGTAATTTCTTGATCGAAATGTTGAACCATGTTACTGAACTTGGGTATGACTTCTGGAAAAGGACATGTGATGAAATGGGCAAGATTCAAACAGATTAATGAAATCCTCGGTTCCACTTATAATAACCGTCAGGTAAAAACTCCTTAACAAAATTTTGGGTGCATTTCCAAAATTGCATTAGTTTGTAGAATCCCTCGCTCATGATTATTCATCTTGAACATCGCATTGTCAGTCAAATGCGACCACAGATTTTTCATTCAGAAAATGATTAGGTGTAACTTGAGACATACCTTCAGCAATAGCACCAAGGGCCAATATTCCAGATTCCTTCACATCCCATTCCTGGTGGAAAAGGGTCTCCTTGAGGATGGGCAGCAACACTCCCAAAATATCATCTCCAAAAGCATTTGCTAAGAAGTCCAATGCAGCTGCACTGCATTTCCCTAAAAACAAAAGAAATTTTTTTTCGACACCAATAATCAGAGGATGGGGAAACACTTAGGGCAGAATGGGGTAATGTTGAGACAGATGAAATTTTGGGGTAATTCTGAGACACTCACTTACTGAAATGACACGTGTGTGAAATGCAGATTACTTTGCACTGTTACAATGCCGCATTATCCATCTCATAGTTCCATCACAGAAAACAGAACTTCTAGTAATCACCAAGCACATATAAGCAAGCTTCCTAAACGCTGCCAAAAATGAGTCCGAAACTTTCGCAAGTTGTCTTATAACTTTTCATTTTCCGTTGCAGCAGTGCAATTTTCAAAAGACCTTTTGTGTTTTCCATGCATCTAAAGGTTCCATTTTGATGCTCTAGAGCAGGCAGAGACTAATTCCTTTAGGATTAAAACTTTTACTGTCTCATCATTACCCCATCCTTAATTAGTGCGAAAATGTAATGTCTCACCATTAGCCGTCATCTAAACCCACTTAATTTTGATTTAGCTATGACCGGTTAGGATCGAACAAAGCCACCCTACCCTTCTTGTCATGAACCTTACTGTTCAGTGTTCTCAGTTGATGGCTGCCTTGATTACAAGAACACCTGTGGTACGCATGCCTGTTTCATATCGATGTTGATATCCATCGCTACGGTAGGCTTAGGGATAGGTAGGGCCTAGGCTAATTTTTTTCTTTTTTCCCACAGCAAGTTTTAGCTATAGCCTATCTATGATTTGTATACTTTTGAAGTCTAAGTCATTGTCCAACTGAAGCCTTGTAGAGTGCTTAATAGACAGGCAGACTAGGCCTATGTTATGCCTCGTCAGTATAAGGCAAAGACTGTTACTGATTGCAAGGAAGAGGGGATACAAAAAGCCTTGGAGGCTGTCAGGACAAAAGGTCTTGGCGTACGAGAAGCATCCAGAGCATTCAATGTGGACAAGTCAACACTGAATCGTCGCTTGTACAAAGCACCTGAAAAAACTGGCCGCAAAAGTGCATTATCAGCTGACACCGAAGCTCGTATAGCAGACGCATTAAAAGTCATGGCAAAACATGGCTTTGCTTTGCACAAGCATGAAGTTCTTAATGCAGTTCAGGAATTTGTTAACAACAACGACATCAAAACACCTTTCCGAGATGGCCGTCCGGGATATGATTGGTTTGTTGCATTTCTAAACCGCAACAAACTTGCTGTTAGGAAGTTGGAAGCAGTTGAAATCTCACGCAGCCTTGTCACTTCCGACCCCTTCATTATATTTGGCTTTTACGACTTACTTGATGCTGAGTTAAAGAGGTTGGGTATCGCCGATAAGCCATCAGCAGTATGGGATTTGGATGAGACAGGATTTTGCAGTGATGCTACTAGATCTGCAGGAATTGTTGGCAAAGGATCCAAGGCTCACCGAATCATTCAAGGAACAGGCAAAAACAACACATCCGTCCTTGCATGTTGCAGTGCCTCTGGTGACAAACTTCCCCCGCTGATAATTTTTGAAGGTTCCAATTTGTGGAGCTCGTGGAAGGGAAGCAAGGACCTCCCAGGAACGACATATGCTACATCTCAGAAGGGGTACATGACCGGGGATATCTTTTCGGAATGGTTTGATGTTTTCTGTGAGACGATAAAGGAACGTCCCCTGCTCCTGATTTTTGATGGACATGTGTCGCATCTTACCATCCATGTCATAGAAAAAGGCATCAGCGAAGGCATATCGATTATCAAATTGCCGTCCCATACTACCGAGTTTCTGCAGCCCTTGGATCGCACCTGCTTTGGGCCAATAAAAGCGAAATGGAATAAGAAGGTTGAAGCATTTCAAAGAGAAACTCTGTCAGCTTTAACCCGAAGGGATTTCGCTAACCTCTTGGCTGAAGTATGGGAGGAAGCTTTTACTGAAGACATCATCAAAAGTGGTTTCAAGGAATGTGGAGTGTTCCCGGTCAATCCCGCAAAGTATCCCACTGCCAGGCTGAACATTTCAAAACTGAAGTCATACAAGGAATGGAAGGCGTCCGGAGACGAGAGTGTCAGCACAGATGCAGATGTCATTGATCTGAATCCTTCCCCATATCCAGCATCTGCTTTGAAGCCGGGTGCACCCAACCAAATCGATCAAGCTAAGCAACATCAACCTGATAAAGCGATAGCAGAAACTTCTGGCATCAAAGCGATAGCAGGAACTTCTGGCATCAAAGCGATAGCAGGAACTTCTGGCATCAAAGCGATAGCAGGAACTTCTGGCATCAAAGCGATAGCAGGAACTTCCGGTACGGTGAATCATGAAGGTGAAATTGGTGATAAGAACTTGACGCACGAGGTGGCAAAAGTTCTAGTTCCTGGTAATGATGGTGCTTCAAATGAGACTTCATTTGAAGAGGTGATCCTCACCAAAATTGCATCGGTCAAGAAGGAGGCTGCCCCACAACGCAGGAAGATAGACTATTCTGCAAAAGTGATAACAACCGAGAGATATGCCCAAGAAGTTGCTGAAAAACTAGCTGGCAAAAAACGCAAAGGAGGACCAGACAACAAAGGAAGCAAGTTTGGCAGCCAATCATCAATGCCGAAAGAGGTCTTGCCAGTTTCTCATGTGTCAGATGAAGAGGAGATTGATGACCCAATGTGTATCGATGACAGTGAAAGCGACTTATCACTCGGTGAGGAGGATGACAATGACGTGGTTCCACAGATCGAACCAGTTCCTGCTGACAGCTACCAGCCTGGGGACTTTGTTCTTGCCAAATTTTTTGCCACTAAGAGAAATACTTCCCCATACCTGTATGTGTCAAATGTTCAAAGTGTTGAGAAAGAAGGTGTTGAATATTTTGTAATGTCTTTTAAGTCCACTGACAAGGATAACAGTAAATTTTGTGCCAACGAAAGTGATATCTCGCTCGTGAACCACACAGAAATCATTGGGAAACTTCCAGTACCTACCTATGACAACCTAACACGACGTATAACTTGCATTTTTGATGGAAAAATTGGCGTCAAAGAGAAAAACTAAGAGCCTGGTAAATTACCTAACCCATTGACAATCTTATCCTGAGCCTTTTGGACAATGATTTTTTATCAAACCTTTTCATCACTTTTTGCTTTTTCCGAAATGTATCAAGACATGGGTTTGCCTTTATGATAATAATTTTAAATGAAGTCTACAATTTGTTTCCTTGGTACTTTAAATTCTGAAATTATTCTGTGACATTATGAGATGAGCAACCATCTTCGCTTGGGGATGAAACCATCACAAGCTGCCCAATGACATTTTTCCACCGGTGTTGTTTGATTTCCAAAGCACATTTCCATCTACTATGACACTCTTAGGCCCATTAGAACCTTATTCTTCTCAAAAAGCTTCAACAATAATGAAACCTGGGTCATAGGTGCAGGACAATGAAACATTTCTCAAATTCAGATTTTTGAAAAATATAACGCCAAGGTACGCTGTGTACCTAGGTAGAAATATCTGAATTTGAGAAATATTTCATTATCCTGCACCAAGCCTATGATATTTTCATCCCCAGCACTGATATTTGAAAGTATTTTGCTCCTTGTTGCTCAATTAGTCATGCAATGACAACTATTTGAATCAACAATGATATGACAAAGAGATGGGTCATGATGAATCGTTTCATTCTGTGGGAAAAGTCAGGATAAATTTCACCAAGAGGGAAACTAGTCTGCACATCAAACCTCCCAGTAAAATAGGTAGTCATGCGACATTTTGCTACAAAAAGAAACGTTTCCTCCGATCCACTCTGCTGCAAGTGTCTCAATTTTTTTGTATCCAAACCAAAATTCTATATTTGGTCGTGAACATGCTCAAATTTCTGCTCTCAAGCTTGTAATGTTTTTTATTTCTTTCTAATAAAAATATAGGTAGGCCTAGGTACAGGTCTCGCATGCTTTAGTGCTGCTAATTGGGCTAAAGAAGCCTCAATACTTGTCTAACCTGAGCCAAGGATGTGTTTTCCTTTGGCTTGCCCACATTATCCTTCATGACAACCAGAGGGTATAGGTAGGAGGCTAGGCTTATGGTCAAATTGGTCATGTCTCAGAAATACCCCAACTACGAGTGCCTCATCATGGACTGTTCATAAATAGAAAACAGTCATTCAGAAGGGCCTTTCCAGGTGAATCAAGCTGGATCAGGTTAGAAAGAAATTTTTTGTAATGTAGGTAAGTTAGTTAACCAATGTGGTTGATCAATTCACCCTGCTGAAGTATACTGCAATGTTTGTTTTCCGAAGGACCACCAGAAAAAGCAAATCTTCCACCACTCCCCCTGTGCACTTGGCACTGGTTGTCTTTTGTTGGCCAAACACTGTCTCAGAGTTACCCCATCCACCTGGCAGGGACCCTCTAGTAGTATCCATTCATGCTTTATGCCACCGTCTCACCATTACCCCATTAGTGTCTCATCATTTCCCCAAATGCCGGGCAAAGATGAGACACCTTTGGATGATTTTTTCTGCAAAATGCTCACACTCATACAAATTCAAACACATCCAGCAAACATAGCATGCAACACCTTATTTGGATTTGCCAAGCAATATAGCTACAAACCAAAGAAGCCCGCAAAAAACTAAAAGATTTGAAAATTGTCTCATCATTACCCCATTCTGCCCTATGATTTTAAAATTTTTTAAAACGAGTTCTGATTTTGCACAGATCTGCAGAAGGCTGTGAACGAAACAAGTCCACAACTTGAATTCAAAATGGACCAGGATATTTTACATGTCAAACAATATTGTAAAAAGCCAAAAACAAAAACGAGAAATTTGACAAAAGCAAATGTGAGCATTGCATGACATAAATCAAAGCCCAAATAGGTCTAAACAATTGTAAGCCCAATACTTTCCGGGCTGAAATAAAATAGACATTGTGGATGGCAATTACAAGCAGGCCAAGTGCTAACATTGCAGCGTTAAGGTTTTCCTGTTGGATACCAACTGGCATGTTTGGAATCACTTTTTTTTTCATTTCAATTTTTCATTGAATGTTTGTTTGGGTTTGTTTTTTTTACCCATTTACTCCCTTTGGGCGATTTAAGGGGACTTTGAGGGCATAAATCCAGAATGGGACAGAATTCCAAATTTTTTTCTCATTGTATTTCAATTTTATTTCTTTCGGTGTTGAGAACACCTCACACAAAAAATAAAGATGCCTTTCAAACTCAGCCTGTATCACAACATAATAGAAGGAAAGAGGTGTCTGATGCACACTTGAAGCAGTCGCAGCAAGACTTCCATTACATTGAGCAATGCACATGGTATGGGAACAATGTGCATGTTATGGAACAATGTGCGGCTTCATGAAAGAAACTGCAGTGGCAAGAATCCGCAGAAACGAGGCGAGAAAGACGAGGGAAACAGAAGAGGAGGTGGGTGGGGTGAGGCAATAGGTGTTGCGCAAACGGAAATAGAGGAGGGCATGGGTGGGGTGGTGCAATAACGTCACGAATACGTGCGGGGTAGAGATTGTGGTGATTTTTGTTGCCATTTTACAAGGCATGCAGTTACATGAACCTTCAGAGACTCCGACAGGTCAATGTTTCATCTGAGAAACTCAATGTGAAGGGGGTGTGCACTAGTTATATCAAAGCACACAACATCAACTATTCGACTCATCCTGAATGAGGTACACATCAGAGCACAACAAAATCAACAAGGGATATGGCTCACCATGCTGTTAATGAACAGGCCTAGGTATTAAATTCCAATTCTCAAATTGTGAAAATAAATCTCAATAACCAAAACAGCAAAACGTGCACTAAGGCAATCAGAAGGACATAACAGATTGTACATTGTAGTCATAAAATTGCATATTTTCGTGCCATGTTGGATAATGCTTGTCCTGATTACCTGCATTATGGGAAAAGGAGATCGAAAAAAGCATCCACTTGTGCACGAAGCAACTCCACCAGACTCCAATGGAGATGTGACATCACAGAGGGCGAAGCAGTCATGTGAAAAATGAAGCATGAAAAACTTTCTTAGCAAACCCGTCTGGCTGCCTCTTTAGCGGATGGAAAAGTTAGCTGTTTCGCTTTGGATTGCAGCTCCAAATCATCAGTATGAATGATCGAAAACACAGAACAGGTTTCATTGAACAAGCCAGAAAACATGTCCACGCTCATGCATTGGGTCCTATGTATCCAGCTATTTATATAGCACATGCACACCTATTCAACATCAGTTAAATTCGGTGGTCTTACTTAGATTCCACTCTGTCGAAGAACCATCGTCATCATCAATTCCGTCATCAGAGTCATCGTCAGCTCCATTCTTTATCTGATCGTCATTACCCATCGAATGCCTCTGCTGGTGCATCTTTGATTTGTGAAAACGTGGACGAATATCCTCCTCACGGTCGGGTATCATTTCATCTTCTTCCATGTCACCCTGAAAGTTGTTTTTTATTAAAAAAATAGGCCAAGCACAACGTTAAGAGATTACCAACATCATTTTATGAGGTCCCTTAAGGGTGGTGTAATGGCCGCATATAGAATATGGTCTGCGAAATATGTCAGCAGACAGAGTGTGACCCGAATAGAAAATTGCTCAATGCTTTGACATTGGCTGCATGGGCTGGCCAATTTAATACTCATTGTAGTCATTGTGCACATAGACAGAGCATGGTCTGGAAACGTTTTACCAGCACACCATTGTCCCCTCAGCATCGTAAGGTGTTGAAATATGGTCACAGGGGAAGGTTAGGCCTGTAAGCCAAAAGTCCCAAATATGGACCCAAATGGGGGTCATGAGGCTGAACTCAATGTTTTTGCACAGGTCCCATTTTTGAATGTGAGTTCCTCACAGCAAAGTGAAAAGAAAACATAAGTGACAACATGCACTCCAACCCAATTTACCTGATATCCAAAATCGACAAAGCATGTGCACTTGGCACAAAATGTGTCCTCGTGACACCACTAGGGCAATAAACAATAATTTGCAACCGCACAGCCCACATTTCTTGCATATGATACTTCAGTGATAGCTGAACGTAAAGCATTCAAGGGACAAATTTGTTCTGTCCTTCTGAACATTTTTGTACCACTGCCAAGCACTTTTGGAAGAGCAAAGAATGAGTGGGCAATCGCAAAGTTAGATCACCGATCACCATGAAATAAAACAAACCTTTAGCAAAACAATGGACAGTTCAGTATACTTCATTCCTCTGACCAGGACTGGGATGAGGCGTGGCAGATGAGGTGAGAGGGCTTCCTTGCAGATCGAGTTCTCAGCTAAGTTCAGCCAAAACTCACATGCCTCCAAAGCAACACCTTCATCGGGGTCCTGAGTTCTGACCAACATGTACTGTTTGAAAGAAAATCACGAGCAGTGAATAGAATGTACAACAAAAGGAAACTAGGTAGGTAGGTTTGTAGACAGGCAAAGTTCAATGAAAAGAGCAATCGTGGGGTTGAAGTTCACGATGCCCAAAGAGGCTGGCATTCGTAGGCATCTGATAAATGACCATGTTTCATGTTCCAGCTGTTTTTTTTTTCAGTCTGCTATATCAAGCTATGGAGTTGATTTTTTAGAGAAGACTCCGTCGAATCCAAACTCCTGTAGTCTGGACTCTTACTTTTTTCCATTCTTAAAACGAGGCTCTGAAATATGTTCTGCCGCCACGGAGTCGCAACTCGAGTTTTGACTTAGTTTGCCGTCAAAAGGGATTCAGCCCCAGTTCGGACTTGTGCGAGTCCGGACTCCAAATCCTTTTATCATGACCGTAATGGAAACATCGCCTAGTCTGATCAGCCTGGCTCCGACTTCCACAGGTAAATTAATTGTCTGTTAGAGTCTCCGTCCCCATTTCACGGTACAGAATACACACACCAGTTGTAATTTAAGAACATCGCAACAAATAAAATTATCAATCAGACGATTGATCTAAATACAAAATGGTCCAGAAAATCCTACCTCGATTATGTTGTGCATGTGGGGTATCAAACGATCTAGACGGATTTCAAGCAGCATGACAATGGCCCGGCAAACATTCTTCCTGACTTCAGCCTCTTCGTCGGAAGCCAAGAGGAAAAGATTCTGTTGGAGAAAAGTTACGCAACACAACATATTTTAAAAATAAGGAATTGAATTAAAAAATGTGCGAGATTATTTGATGCCCAAGGAAACTCACATAAAACGATTATTTGTGAGCGTGACATGAAGAATATCTGAAGGCTTCATGGTTCGAATGCTGATGACAGAATTTGCCAACATCTCAACAATGCTCATGGTAGGCTAACAAAGCTACCTAATATGATAAAGCTAATATAACAAATACCAACAATGGGTAACTAATGAAAAATGAGAGTTCCTTTCACTGCACGAGTGTCAGTTGTCACATTTAATCACGTAGGATAAAATTAGGCTCTCAAACATACAAAATTAAAGAAGCCAGTGATTCATATGCATACAGCAGAAACCAAGAACAGGCAAAAAACAAGGCAAAAGTCAACCAATAATGGGGGGTGCAGAAAGTCAATGATAAGGGAACGACAATTCTGATGAAAAGTGGTGGAACACACCAGCATGCCAGCAGCGAGTGGAAAGGAATACAGGGATGTTTTGGATTCTGCCACCAAAGAATAAATGGGTAGATGGGTAATTCCTGAAAATTGCTGCATAATTCCTAAAAATTGTTGCATATCTAATACCTATAAATCGTTGGGTCACACTTCAAACCTGTTCAGAGCTATGCCAGAATAACAAAGTTTTCACATATCAGGTTGTTTATCATTCGTTTATCCTCCATGAATGCATACGTTTCCCCGGCAATACCTACAATAATTTTGCCTTTTGTGTGTTCGGAAAAAACCTTGCTGCTCCATGCAACTTCACACGCAAATCAAGAATGGAAGGACATTCAACTGTTTGGTGAAAAAAAAAACAACACAGGAAAAAAGGAAACATTTCGTGAAAAAAAGGAAGCAAGACTAACACAAATAGGCAAGGAAAAACACTCACCTCGATAAACGTGTCAATGTAAACCATCAGTATTTGTGTTTGGCTCGTTATGAATTGATTCACGCAGGAAATTGCATGGGACCTGTCAAGAATAAAAACAACTTATTAACCATGCAATGCAGCAAAGAATAATAAAAGCCAGGTATTGTGCACAATATCAGTCCCAAGGGAGCTAAAACATCAACGCCAATAGGTGAGAGGTACTCCATTAGGGTTCAGCTCAAACCAGGAGTTCTTGCTTTCCTGGTTAGAAGAAAATGTTTTTTGTGATAAAACACGAACTCGGTACACAACTAGCCTAGGTATCCATTTTCAACACATATTTTTGGTAAGCATGTTTGGGGGCATCAGAGAATTATGCACATAAAATTTTATCCTACTAAGCTCACCTGGTTAAGTTTTGGCAGCCATTTGTTTTAAAATCTCCAAACGGAACTTCGGATCCGCGCCCCGTAAAAGTAGCAAGTATTTTTTAGAAACGTGAGCACGACACGTGTGCCAAAAATTCATGAAAATTTGAATAAAAGCTAGAATTTTAATATCATCACTCATTCCATGTGTTTTTGTGTTTTTATAACATTCGCGTTGGTCAGGTATCAAGTATGTTGGAAATGGAGTCTCAGTGGAAATTTGGATGAGAAATGTGAAATTCTGACTCACAAAAAATAAGGACATTTTTTGGCTTTGATTACCAAATTTGACTTCTCTAGGTACTTTTAAAACTAACTGGCTAGGAAACACCGATCAAAAGTTCAAAACTGCACCAACAAACAAAAGCGGTGAAAATTACTATTGAAAGTCAGTTTCTGGGCATCGATATTATAATTGGAATTTTGGTCGAATCTAAGGGTTATTTCAAAATCTGAGTTCGTATTCGAGGATCTAATGTCATCTTGACGTCATAAAATAAAAAACTAAAATTTTGGGGAAATTTATTTAACTTATTTGTCCCCCTCAAGCGTTGGCCCTTTATTTGCTAACCTTATCTTTGGACTGCTGTGCTTGAAAAATTGCAAGAATTTTGGTATGAGCACATTGAGAGGCTTGTTCACTTCATCCTTATCGAGAGCTTCTGCCGAGTCTTCACAAATTTTTTGCAATGCTCCAAATGCTCCCTATAAAAAGACCAAATAAAAAAAACTTTTGAACAAAATTCAAGCCCAGAAGTGAAGAAAGAACATGTTAAGGATGCGATTAACTGGATAATTTCACAGTTGGATTTGAATAAAAGAAAAACAATGTTAGCAGGTCAGTAGAAGGAGTTTAGCCACTCTTTGATTATCGGGTTGTTTTGCAAAAAGGTCCACGGTGCAATCACAGATGGCAATTTTTTTATCAAAAGTTGGCGAGAATGCTCAGTACCTAGGTAAGTCCCAGCTAAAATATGGAAAATGGCAAGGCACCTTGGATAAAGAAACACTGCTAAGAAGAAGTGAGAATGTGTCACTGGCGATGGAAACAGAAGACAAGAAATAACACACCTTGATGAAGGAAGAATATTGCAAAGAAACAGAAGTGAGAAAGGTCAATTGCTATGGAAGGCAAAAGAATAAACTGTTTAACATTGAGGAATCAGTAATTATTATCCCAGACACTCAAGATACCAGTCAATAAATCACTTCCTCATCAAACTAACAATAACCGTGATCATGCCATTGGCATTTTTTCAACAAATGATGGGCCGGCATTTTATGCCTGCAGTATAATAGCACAAGACAGAAATAGCCTACATGTCAAGTACCATAACACTTATCAAGATATCCAGTGAGCACAATTTTCGCTGATAAGAAAAAGTTTAGTACATTGTCATTTCTCAAACAAGAATACTGAATCGGGAGCCCAAATCACACAAGAGCACTGTGTCAATACTCTTTCCTGATGCAGACAAGTTGAGGCAAGGAAACTATCCAAGAAAAAAATCGGTAGGCACCTTGGATAGGTAATTTCTCAGACTTTCCACAACAAAGACGAATTTGCAATTTGAACAGATTTTCATGGCAGTTCAAATTTTTGCTGCACCTAGGTACCTCCTACCTATCGTTTGTTAGGTACAAATAAAATTTACAGTGGAAAATACGTAAGTTCACAATGGAACAAAAAAATGAACAAATTTAAGCAAGTAAAAACGTCCTTTTTGGCAAAAAAAGCATGATATTTTTCCGGATTTGATAAAGTTTCTTTGTGGAAATATTTGGATTTCAGAATTGGGAAA
>JASGXE010014109.1:0-11995 GCA_030068105.1 Sinentomon sp. SZTP_YWyxl | reverse complement strand
GAAGGGCAGGTCAACCCATTTCCCCTGTCTGCAGCTGTTTCCGCACTTGCTTTTAACGGATGTTTTGGTCTAGAAACGATGTCTGCATACAGGGTTGCCCAACTTTCCGCAGGTCACAAAACTCTCATCAAGTTCTTTTGCCATATAGTTTTTGTTTTCGAGGAACCAGCCTGTACTTCGCACAGAAAGCTATGCGAGCTGAAATTTACAGAAAGACCTGTGTTGCATTGTCTTTGGGCCTACAGCATGCAGTTTCACGAAAATAGCCGAGGTCAGACACAGGTATTTTGATTCCTTACAAGTGAGTTTCCTTCACAATAAACTCTCAGGCGTAATTTAGAATCAATGGAACATGCGCCGCATAAGATTAAGATGATAACACTCGTGAAAGGCGTGAAGATGCATGAAGCCTGCTGAAATTAGATGGCCCCTGTGTTATTAGTTTGAAATTAGATGGCCCCTGTGTTAACCACACCTTTAAATTTTCGGAATACCTGCCAACATTGGACTGGACGAGTTGGCGCCCTTGCTCTCTGAAATACGTGGACCAACCCAGCCCAAACCTAAGCCATAACCTCTAGCCTAGCTTAACCTAACCTAATCTTCCTATCCTATATTGAGGCGACATGAGCGTGTGTGAAAACTCGTTCAGTTCAGGCCAGCATTTTTGAAATGTTGGCCGGTATTCAGAACTGTAACAAAACATTTTCCCTATATGTTCGAGGACTTTTGATTGACTCTGTATAAAGTCAAGTTCAAATTGCCGCTTCGCTTAGACACACTGAAAACTGTAGTGTCACCGCACTTTGGCTTTTTTTTTGTGCCTTTCCCTTCAGTCCTTGTGTCAATCCTTAATGTTCCCTTGCGGAGTTCAGCCTTTAAATAAAGCCATTCCGGGGAATAGCACGCAGCGTAGTGACCCGTGTCAACAGATCCGACTCTTTTTCTGCCTCATCCACTTTGCTTTCTCCCTCAGCAGCAAACAACCCATTCACAATTAACCGGATTTAATTATCCTAAAACTAGATTCGCACTAACGCAGCACTTTTCTGCTGTGTCGAACCGATCGAATCGAATCGAATCCTCAGCCTTATCTCGCAGACACTTTCGCGAAATTGGGTTTAGGCTTTTAGAGTTTTCGATTCGTTCGCCAATTAAACTGTTTGATTAGCTACGGCCGATATGGGCGGATGGGGAACAGTGAACGATTGTTTTTTTTGAGGGCTAAATGGCAGAATGCTTGCGAAGAAGCGTTTTAGGAATCTAGAGGACCCAAACTGCAGGGAATAGAAGTTTGCGTCAGACTGAAATTGCTCGAATAAAAACCGCTGTAGCCGACAAAATAAGTCCTGGAAGAGTCCACAGCTTACGTTAGGTCACTATTGGCCAACCTGTCGCAAAATTGCAAAAACAAATGGCTTTTTGCGCAATCCTTAAAACCCAATTAGCAAATCTGACCTTCAAATAGGCCACTGAATAAAAACGGAGTGCGGGTGATAACGGGAAAACGACCGAAGGGGTCGTCGAAAATCACACACAGGTTTTCAGATTGCCAATAAATTGCAACTCCGAAATCGTTGAATTGCGTCAGTCACATTGCAAAAACCCGCAGCCGATGGAAGAAAACAGATTGTACCCTGATTCTACTTTACAGCTCATTCCACTTGAAGATTGAGCTGAGAATGCTTCACACTCTTCCATTTAAATACACAGAAATACTTTATTTTCTATATGCTGAGAATGAAGTTTTCGACCGAGTTTTCATTGTTGAAAGAATTCTGAATTCACTCTGACCACACTTGGGGCATTCTTTAGCTCATATCTTCAAGTGGAATGAGGAGTAGGATTTTACAATGAGAAAAACTTTAATTTCTATTCCGCAAAACGTTTCATTAAAAATTTTCTTCCGGTCGAGAAACGAACAAATTGGTCCATTGTGGAATTTTTGCATTGTTGCAGGCAATGGTGGAGCTCTCCGTGTAAAAGGCTATGTAAATTAGAATCAGAGGTTGATCCGTAGCCTATAGGCTAAACCTTTGGCATCTTTTTGCATAAATTACTTTGGGTTTGTCACTGCACAGAGCATCGAAAAGTCACAACCGTCGCAAATTGAGCGTGTGGCTTGCAATGAGTCGCACACGCAAGATTGAGAACATGTCCGGTCGCACTGTGACATTCAGCTTTAAGTCAATATTGTGCATTCCGTTCATAGATTTTTACCGTGAAACTTTCATTTCTATGCAAAAACTCCTTTTCACTGTTGCGAAAAATGGATAAACTTCACAATCATACACTCTGAACACGAAGTTCAATTTGGAACACTATTTTTTAACATGGGCGAAGATAAGAAGTGTTTTTTAAGAACACTTCGTCTGTTATTGGAACACCTTTAGTGTTCCAACGGAACACATAAGATGTTCCAAATCGCTCATGTGTTCCAAATCAGTGACAGGAAAGTCACAGATATGGAACACTCAGTGTGTTCCAAGAACACTCGGTGTGTTCCATTGGAACACACTGAGTGTTCCATAAATGTTTTTAAAAGAACACTTCCAAAAAACCCATGTTAGCCAAGTGTAGCAGTTATATTTGCCAATCCCGGACGTGATTTACGTTTTGACCTTTCTATTTTTTCTCAATTAAAGTTAACCACACCTTACTGGCCCCTGCCCTCACTGCGCATTGCTGCTTGTTTTGTTGTCAACCAACTGCTTGGTATCCGCCTATATGTCCCGCAAGACGTCCCCGAACTTCGCGTATCCACATGCAGCTGCTGATCGGGAGCTCATGCCGAAAATGCATGCATCCGTTTCTGATGTACACATACTCGTATATTGGCTAATGGGTTTGAAGGTTAATGTGAGTGCGGTGGTAATGGGGAAAACGGAAGAACCGCAAACGCAAACCAACGAGGCGAAACATCCCACGTAATTAGCAAATGATGAAGCAATCACTCTTGTTATATAGAATATATAACATATATTCCATATAACTTGCATATCCAAGCTCTCCAACCACGTGCAGTCACAGCTCATAACGCCAACATGTATAAGTTCCTCCGCTGCCAATTATCCATGAAATCCATCGTTTTCCTTAATTTAAAAACACTGAAATCACCTCATTAATAATTACAAGAGGACGCATCTAACTATTCACTTGGGGGAACTTGATGATGACTGTATAATACGCCACAGTATTCAAGAATTCCCAAATATTTGAATTTGATGTCGTTCCATCGACTGCGAGCACTGTTTCAAAGAGAACGGAAAAAGAGAGGCTCTTTTCTCTGATGCTTCTTTTCTGTGCTTTGTAATGACCATTGAAAGGAGCCAACTCCGCAAGGGACCGGTGACTGAGGCAGAACGAACTGAAGCAGAAGTGGACTGAGGCAGAATTTTTGCATTTTTGGAGGCTGATTTTTTTAATTTCTCCGGGTTAGGTTGGGTCAGGTTTGGTTGGTAAGGACAGGTGTAAGCTACCACCTCCAAGCAAAAACTCCCTCCAAAACTCCCTCCTTTGTCCAATTCTACCTCAGTCCACTTCTGCCTGAACTTCCGTCCGTTTATAACCCGACCCTGTCTCGTTGCTTGCCATAAAATCTCGGCTGGTCATGAGTCATTAAAAACTGCTGACTCAAATTGACCTATCACAATACTGGTACGAATGTTCAATGTATTGCCCATTCAAATCTTAGGCCAATCCTTACACATTCTTACCTATTTTCCTGCGGGTTGGCAATAGCCGGTAAACTGGTAGCACGCGGACGGCTGTGGTTACGGCCTGGAGCGATGTGCGGTGCTGGAGCAGTTGCATTGACCGGTGTATGCCGGTACCCACCGATATCCCAGCTAAACCGACCACAGTAACACTGCGAAATGCAAGAACTCACCCTGCCACATGCCAGAAGGCGTTCGCAGGTGTAAAAATAATATTTTCTTTGTTTGGGGCGTTTTTCCCATTTTTTGCGGATCGGGACTTTTTCATGTCAAGTGCGCTTCCGACAACACTGCGGCAACAGGAAAGCTCGAAATTCAGCTCCATTAATTTATACACATCTTTATGCATTCGCAAGGCGGCCAGAAAAAATGGTCATTTGTAGCACCCGTGTCACACTTCTTGGTCACCCAGTGTGACACATGTTTCAAATTCACCACCGGAAATCCAAACCATTGCATGGTCTTTCCATTCCTCAATTGCAGCAATTAAGCTGATGACGATAGCATTGCTGCCATCCAAAAATGAGCAAAGGAAAATGCACCTAACATTGCAGCAATTCAAGATAAATCTTGGCCCATTTTCCTTTGCTCATTTTTGGATGGCAGCAATGCTATCGTCATCAGCTTAATTGCTGCAATTGAGGAATGAGGAAAGACCCATGCAATGGTTTGGATTTCCGGTGGTGAATTTGAAACATGTGTCACACTGGGTGACCAAGAAGTGTGACACGGGTGCTCGAGTGCTTTGTGTTGTGCAGAATCACCGCGAAGAGCATCATCAAGACATTAAACGAAAATATCGTTGCAAGATATGGTGCTCCCACAGCTTTTATTTCGGATCTCGGCGGTGCGTTTAGATCGAAAAAGTTTAAGGTGTTCTGCCAAGGATTGGGAATCGAAAACATCTACTGTACTCCCCATCATCATCAAAGCAACATCGCGGAACGCTACATACGCAGCATAAAGGAGATGGTGCGATGCTACATGGTAGACATGCGGAAGTGGGACACGCACATAAAGCACTTTGTGCTGTGCATGAACTCAAGCCCACACGAAGCGTTAGGTTTGTCCCCTGCTAAAGTGCTGTTCGGCAGAGATATTCTCACACCGGCTCAGCTGGCACTTTGGTCTCCGGAGAAGTTGGCAGCATTACCTCCGGACGAAGAAGATCTTCAGCTGGAGAGGAAGGAAGTGTACGACTATGTGAAGCAAAAGGTGGAGGAGCAGTTCATACGAAACTCCGAATACTACAATCCTAAGCATTGTAAGCATTCGTTCAAGATCGGTGACATCGTTAAGTATGAACTGGTGCATAAGAGCGATGCCGCGAAGAACATTAACGCTAAGCTCCTTCCATTATACAGTGCCGCTCACGTCATAACGTGTATCACGGACACGGGAAATATTTCCCTAAAACCCTATCGTGCGTCGGGTAGGATAGTTAAAGTGCACGTGAGTCGCGTCCTTCCTTACAAACTTCTCCCGCCATGTCCAAAGCACCAAGAGCACGAACAATTCTTCTGCCCCCCAACAAAAGAATCGAGCCCGGATAGCCGCATAGGTTCGATGAATGACGAGCATTCAGAACTCGCCAAAACAGATGTCGCCTCGAATGTTGCTGGAAGCGTCGCGTCCGCGTCAAGTAGCACAGGGGACGAAGAAAACAGCGAGTTGCGCGTGTTACCCAGACGAAAGCGAAACCTACCGCGATACCTCAAAGACTACATACTGAACTGATCACGAACACGGATTTCACTATGACGCAACTTCACCATCTACTCTTTTAATGGGTATCATGGTAGGCCCTAAGGACCGGATCGGAAGGATCTGTGAGGGAAACCATGAAACCATTTCACCTAACCGAGACTATCCCAACTGACTGACTATCAGCTTGATTGGAGCGATAGGCCCTAAGGACCGGATCAGAAGATCTGTGAGGGAAATCGTAAAGATCATGCTGGAAGTCTTCTCACAATTGACTCTCTACTCGTTTCTGCGGTTGCTTGTCAGGTAGGCCCTAAGGACCGGGCTTTTGACCTGTGAGGGAAACTTCGACTGGCAACTTTGGACTTTAGGAACATTGCTTCGACTGACTTCCACTCCGTCTCCACCCAGGCCCTAAGGACCGAGTCAAGACTTTTGACTTGTGAGGGAAGAGTTCAGACGGATGTGCGATAACTTTTACTCTTACTGCTTTCACTTTGAGGTATACGCTAGTGCATGTAGTGTTCGCCATTGCGACTGGCCCATGTTCGGTACCTAATCAGGGAAGCATGATGCCGGGTCAATCGATGTAAATGTCTATTTGTATCTAGGTGAAACCATCATGGTGCACATTCTGAAGGCACCCTTGATTTAAAAGTTTGATTTTCGGAATTGAGTTGGCAAATTATTGTTGCTGAGTGTTGATAGATTACCCATTTTGCGATGAACAAAACATCGTTTTAACTATACATTTCTTTTGAAACAAAAATTCTACTCTCACTTTATTTGAATCCTCTATTTTATTGATTTACATGTCTTCACTTGCTTTGGAAATCGCTCAATAAGTAGTTGAATGAATTACTTGATATCATTAGAGTTTAGAAATTGATCGTATGCTTGGATTTACTTTAAATGATTTTTGTTAGTTTGTCGCATCAAATATATGACTTGTAGCACACGTCTCTGAGTTTTCGACAGAATGTTTGAGCAAAAATCAATGAACTTTACTTGCAAACCACTGAAATTTTGATAACTCAGAGAGTCACCAAAATTTCAGAAACTTTTTGGGGGGGTATGTAGCACCCGTGTCACACTTCTTGGTCACCCAGTGTGACACATGTTTCAAATTCACCACCGGAAATCCCAAACCATTGCATGGGTCTTTCCTCATTCCTCAATTGCAGCAATTAAGCTGATGACGATAGCATTGCTGCCATCCAAAAATGAGCAAAGGAAAAGGGGCCAAGATTTATCTTGAATTGCTGCAATGTTAGGTGCATTTTCAAAATTAAACAATAAACCTTTTTGCAGTGATCTTGACCTAGGTCTTGGGATTGGCAGGGATAAATTTACAATCCACATCGGATCACGTCGAATTGGAAAAGTCCAAAAACCATTTCTACCTCTTGTCTGAACGATAAATTTGTGGAATTGGTCAAAACTTGGGCTTGGCAAGTGAATTCGTCACGCATTCGGTTTGAATCCATGGGCTGCGTTTTCGTCCTTTGTGGGCGGCTAGGCAAAAGTACCTACGAGCAGAAGGCCTGGGTATTCCACACTTGTTCTCAGCTGCGGTGCATTTTGTGAACACGTGTTTTATTTCCACTGACCAAACTGCAAAGAGGGTGCAGCAAACCTTTTAAGAGTTGGGTGAAAATTAAACCGTGTCTTTTCTTTTTGCATTAAATAACCTTGGTCAAAGCTGACAATTTTATTTCGTCAGTCGCCAGCCGCAGCGTTGCATTAATTCTTTGGAAAGATTTATTGTGGGGTTCTAAATCTTCCCGTTTTCTTGGATTTTTGTCAGAGGCAATTTATTTTCCAGGCATATGATTCAAGGCCATGACGAATTGAAGGTTTGTCGTCAAAAACGAATGCCCCTCCCCTCAGGATATTAATGGCTTTCCTGTCCAAATTTGGGGTACATCCTGAGATGACAAATGATACATAACATGATTTTGGTCCAGCCCCTTTCGTAGGCCTTTCTGTGGGTTTGCAATTCTTCAATGATCAAGGATGGACGAATCAGCAACTTGGTCCACAAAAAACGCCTCCCAATTTTAATAAAAGGATTCCTTCGAGGCCATTGGCCGGGAAACTTTGAGACGTTTCGGTTTCTCCCAAAATTTCGGTGGTGCTCACAAAACGTCCAAGTTGCAAACTTTTCTCCGATGTCGCCAAGTCTTGGCAAAACTTTGATTAGTTGCATTCTGGAGTTGCCTGACCGATGTCTGCCGCTTGCGAGCTCGAAACCGAGATGTGAAAAAGAGACGTGTGCAATTTTGTAATTGTTGTCGCGGGAATGCGAAGTGACTCTTCCATGTGCTCTGTGAGATTTGAATTTGTGTTTTGCCTCTTAATATGGGCCTATGTAAATTAATCGGTGTTTGCGGGGAAATGACCAGCTTGTCATGAGTCCCGAAAAGCGAAAGTCCTCCGAAAGTGAAAGTTCCTCACAAAAGTCTGTGCTATGGATTGGAGTGGAAGTGGTTTGAGGAAATTCAGTGCATCGATATTAGGCTTCCCAGTTTAGGCGTATGTATGATACTGAAAGTGTGCCCAAAAACGTATTAGGTTAATTAATTTTCCCATTCTCAAAACATAGACCCATTGCTCTGGTGCAAAAGAGCCTGTAGGTTATTTATGTTGGGACTCTCGGATTAAGTTGGAGAGCAAGAACCCAGGGACACCTACTGCATGATAGCATGTTCCTGCCACCCAGCATTCTGATGACATAAAGTCAAATTCGAGGAAGGCGCTGACCAGGAAGGATCCTGACACGCCTATCCAGTCCCCACCAGGGGGTGAGTTTCTATACATTTTTACCTTTAAATCATTAGCATTTGGAGAATGCAATCTATGTCGCTAGTACAGATCATTTTGGTCAGACATGAGGTTTTCCTGCCATTTCAGGAAGAGTGAGGGACTTGCAAGAGATAAAATTTCAAAAGGCCCGTAAGGAGAGTTTACAACGATGCATTTCCCGACCGCTGATTTTGCCTATTCCATGTTGTACAGTTTCTTTGTTCGTGATTTCAATTGACTTACTTGGATTCAAATATTTAAAGGTTACTATACCAGGGAGTTTTTTTTTGTACTGAGAGTTTTTGGGGAGTTTTAATCCACATCAGTGGAAATCGTCGAATTGTTTGAATCTCACGGGAGTATCCTTTGATGCTTCTTAATGAATTAATGAGGTTTCCCATCACTCGATGTGATTGAGATTGTGCAATAATAACTGCTATTCACCAAGGTCAGAAAGTTGAATGTTTGCAAATGAGTCATTCACGAGAGTAAAAATGGACTGAGGGCCAAGAGTTTTTTCCTTGTTTTGGGAGTTTTAGGCAGAATAGTGGCATCTCCACTAATTCAATTTTACTTTCATCTAACTCATGTTTGTATTTCTAAACTTCCCTAAAAGTCGGAGTGAGACCGGGAAAATGTTTGAGGTTTTTACAGTTGGTCTTTCACAGAGAGTGCAGAGATAAACATTTCATATTTTGGGGGGCCGTTCCGCACAATTTCAGAACTTCATGAGCAATTATTCCAATTGTTGTTTGTATGCTTTTAAGGGAAGCCTTTGTATGTGTCATTGCGGAAATTTCCAATGTTGTAAAGTTTAGTTTTATTGTTCTTATTTGAGTGTTCTAAAAGTTCCCATTGTTTAATAACCTTTTCTGAGATTCTGTAAAAATCGATATCAAGGAGCACGTTTGAAATCTTGATGTTTGGGGTTCTTTGAAATGGTACTTTGGTGAAGGTGTGGTTTGGTGGGGGATTCGTGAGGAAAAACAAGACTCCAGAGGGAGTGTGAAAGACAGAAAGAGGTTTTATCGTCATTTTATTCCATGTGGCACAAAAGTAATGTTGGGAGCGCTCTTTGCTCTTCCCTTCTTTCAGTTCCTGTGTCGGGGTCATTCATGTTGCGGGCTCGACATCCATGTGTCGGGGTCAATCCGATAGCAGCGCAAATGGACGACAACTAGGATGAGGGTGTTGGAGTCCACAGCATCTGTCGTGCAACCATCGACCTGGAACCGATCCCCTGAGTGAGGAGTTCTCGGTCAGCCACGGTAACCCTTACGTGCAACTACCCAAGC
The DNA here is from genome assembly GCA_030068105.1 of Sinentomon sp. SZTP_YWyxl. Lineage (NCBI taxonomy): Eukaryota > Metazoa > Arthropoda > Protura > Sinentomata > Sinentomidae > Sinentomon > Sinentomon sp. SZTP_YWyxl. The sequence continues at coordinate 2,475 of JASGXE010014109.1, read as the reverse complement.
CAAGTTAAGGTAAGGCGGCATGAACCTCAATAATCGTTCTCCACTAGAACACAAGTGATGTGAAATCGGCGTGGTTGTCCCTTCGGTCGGACGGGTATCTGTGACGCGTTTGGACCTGGAACTAACATGGACATGTGCTTCCTAAACCTTAATTAAGCCTGGAATCTCGATTTAGCCTTTGATGCCTATTGACTTGATTATTTTAATTGTTGAATTGGTTATTATTTAGCGATGTTTCGGCATGAGTGTGCACATGAATGTCTCACAACATATGTTGACCGAATTGTAATTTAAAGATGCGCAATTACACGAAGTTTAATCTCGAATTGATTACTGGGTCGGCTCCCTCCTTTAATTCAATGATAACGATTTGCCATGTGGTTTAAGGGCCCGATTTAGGTTGAAAGCCGCCTTGCTCTCCGACTGGTTCTGGAAGGGTTAAATCGCAATGGAATAAGCACAATTGAATGTGAATTTTCAAGTTATTGCTGACGTCTCCAGTGATACTGCTTCGCAACCGAAGGTGTGACAATCTAAACTAATCAACGTGATGGAACCCCACGGCTAATCCTATGAGCTTGCTAAGCGAGGATTGCTCTCAACAGCCGTTGGGGGCAACTTATTCAGCAACACTAATTCGTTAATCCAATTTCTTCGTTGATTCGTTCTCAAATTAATTAGTCCATTGTAGTCAAATCTATTCGCAAAACAAAGTCCACCTTTCCAATAAACCTCTTATCACTTCAAATCTTTTTATGTAGCACCCGTGTCACACTTCTTGGTCACCCAGTGTGACACATGTTTCAAATTCACCACCGGAAATCCAAACCATTGCATGGGTCTTTCCTCATTCCTCAATTGCAGCAATTAAGCTGATGACGATAGCATTGCTGCCATCCAAAAATGAGCAAAGGAAAATGGGCCAAGATTTATCTTGAATTGCTGCAATGTTAGGTGCATTTTCAAAATTAAACAATAAACCTTTTTGCAGTGATCTTGACCTAGGTCTTGGGATTGGCAGGGATAAATTTACAATCCACATCGGATCACGTCGAATTGGAAAAGTCCAAAAACCATTTCTACCTCTTGTCTGAACGATAAATTTGTGAATTGGTCAAAACTTGGGCTTGGCAAGTGAATTCGTCACGCATTCGGTTTGCAATCCATGGGCTGCGTTTTCGTCCTTTGTGGGCGGCTAGGCAAAAGTACCTACGAGCAGAAGGCCTGGGTATTCCACACTTGTTCTCAGCTGCGGTGCATTTTGTGAACACGTGTTTTATTTCCACTGACCAAACTGCAAAGAGGGTGCAGCAAACCTTTTAAGAGTTGGGTGAAAATTAAACCGTGTCTTTTCTTTTTGCAGTAAATAACCTTGGTCAAAGCTGACAATTTTATTTCGTCAGTCGCCAGCCGCAGCGTTGCATTAATTCTTTGGAAAGATTTATTGTGGGGTTCTAAATCTTCCCGTTTTCTTGGATTTTTGTCAGAGGCAATTTATTTTCCAGGCATATGATTCAAGGCCATGACGAATTGAAGGTTTGTCGTCAAAAACGAATGCCCCGTCCCCTCACGGATATTAATGGCTTTCCTGTCCAAATTTGAGGGTACATCCTGAGATGACGAAATGATACATAACATGATTTTGGTCCAGCCCCTTTCGTAGGCCTTTCTGTGGGTTTGCAATTCTTCAATGATCAAGGATGGACGAATCAGCAACTTGGCTCCACAAAAACGCCTCCCAATTTTAATAAAATGGATTTCCTTCGAGGATTCCATTGGCCAGGAACCTTTGAGACGTTTCGGTTCCTTCCCAAAATTTCGGTGGTGCTCACAAAACGTCCAAGTTGCAAACTTTTCTCCGATGTCGCCAAGTCTTGGCAAAACTTTGATTAGTTGCATTCTGGAGTTGCCTGACCGATGTCTGCCGCTTGCGAGCTCGAAACCGAGATGTGAAAAAGAGACGTGTGCAATTTTGTAATTGTTGTCGCGGGAATGCGAAGTGACTCTTCCATGTGCTCTGTGAGATTTGAATTTGTGTTTTGCCTCTTAATATGGGCCTATGTAAATTAATCGGTGTTTGCGGGGAAATGACCAGCTTGTCATGAGTCCCGAAAAGCGAAAGTCCTCCGAAAGTGAAAGTTCCTCACAAAAGTCTGTGCTATGGATTGTGAGTGGAAGTGGTTTGAGGAAATTCAGTGCATCGATATTAGGCTTCCCAGTTTAGGCGTATGTATGATACTGAAAGTGTGCCCAAAAACGTATTAGGTAATAATAGTTTCTTCCATTCTCAAAACATAGACCCATTGCTCTGGTGCAAAAGAGCCTGTAGGTTATTTATGTTGGGACTCTCGGATTAAGTTGGAGAGCAAGAACCCAGGGACACCTACTGCATGATAGCATGTTCCTGCCACCCAGCATTCTGATGACATAAAGTCAAATTCGAGGAAGGCGCTGACCAGGAAGGATCCTGACACG
>JASGXE010014108.1:0-11642 GCA_030068105.1 Sinentomon sp. SZTP_YWyxl | reverse complement strand
CCCGGAAGCCGAATTGATTTGGATGAAGGATGTTCTTGTTGTGCAGGAATTTGCGAATTGAAACTGCAAGGATCTGCTCGAAGATCTTAGAAAAAATACATGTCAGAGAAATGGGGCGATAACTGTCGGGACGATTTGCAGGCATGTCTTTCTTTTTAATGGGAATCACAAGAGCTCGTTTCCAGTCCTCAGGCATTTCCCCAGATGCAAAAATTTGTGAAAATAAGGGTGCGAGGGCCACGCTCAATGACTAGCAGATATCACTGAGCAGATTTAGGCGATGCGTTCGGCGGCGGCTCTGCAGGGTGGAGAGATCTAAGTCTTTTGGGATTGTGGTTACACTAAATTGCCGGCCATACTTTTGGGTGATTTAATTAATTTAATTAGTTGAAATTTGCATGGACTTCTCCTGCGCAAATTACAATGTGGACAGCACAAACAATAGCAACCAGAAGGCATTGTCATAGTGTGACGCAAAGACAACATGAATCAAAACAACGTGTAATTTATCCAGACAGGATAAAAACTAGATTCATTCGTCCTCTGCATAATATTTCTCTTAAACGTGTCAGCACTTATATCACAAGCATTGCCAAAGACCACAGGACTCAAAGCATTCCATTCCCTTACTGTCCTACACACAAAACTTAGGTGCAGGTTGAGCCTGTGGAGGTGGGGATGAACCACTTGGCAACGGTGGTGGTCTGGACTGCTGAATTGGTGGATTACGGTGAACCGATGGTTCCTGAAGGGAACCTTCAGTATTGCCCTGCAATCGTCGTCCAATACTGAAGGTTCCCTTCAGGAACCATCGGTTCACCGTGATCCACCAATTCAGCAGTCCAGACCGGGTCCATCTAAAACCCGGGCCCGGCGGATCCGCGAATCTTGGTTGAATTTGGCTGGAGGACACTGAGGGCTGGTGTTCAAAAGCAGTTTTTCTCAGTCGGGGAAGCGAGCGTGCTCCCATTGGACATGGCTTTTGGATTGCTCCGCCTAAAACGTACAGTGCCGGCCCGCCTAACCCCTCTACTTCAGAACGAACGAAAAACGAGTGCGGCTTCGTCAAGGAAGTGGAAGGACAAAAGGGGATTGTTCAGAACGCAGATGAGCGTTCGTTCAAATCCCAGACCCATGGATTGGCACGTTTTTCTGCGTTTTCTGCGTTCCTGTTCCTGAACAACGCTGTCAACACAGACGACAGGACAGACGACAAGACAAGACGCAAGGCATGATGCCTTCTTTTCGGCAAAGACGAATCTGGATGACAAGACAAGACAAGACGAAAGGTATGATGCCTTCTTTTCGGCAATGACAAGACAAGACAAGACAAGACGAAAGGAATGATGCCTTCTTTTCGGCAATGCTGTCGTCTGCTCTGACCCTTGTCAACAACAAACAGCCTTTTTTTTTTTTTCAACTATGTTGGGGGCCACAGGCAGTAAAAGCCATTGGACGTGGTAATCCCCGGTCAGACATGCATCATTTTTTTGCCTCGGCAATTACCACAACAACAATCAAGTCGTCGTGTTCTTTCACCGAGGCAGCATGTATCTTTTTGCGTTTAGATAAGACACCGTCGCGATCGTCAATAAAAGAGAAAACATGGTTTCAAGTGCAAACCATCGGTGCAGAGAGATTGCGGTACAGTTTTGGAAACCCATGGTGGGTATTGTCAAGAAATGTGGCCAGAAAAATAAAAATAAGAGAACACGAACCAGGTCAGGCGACGTGAAGATTCCAGCATGGCATTGTCCAGATGGTGACAGTTTGACAACAGGCTCGGACAGCTTCAGGCTTCTTTTTGAGACAGCTGAGTTTGTCAAAACCACACGGCATGATATTCAGCTCGGCGTATTTTCACCGATAAATGGGCAAACGTGGCACGACACTCAGTTGGCAGCACAGCCAACATTGTAAAACAGTTTGGCATTCCAATTGAGAATCATCGATTCGGGAATTTGGTCTCCAACCCGCCACTTTGTTGTCTTTCATCGAATCCAAAGTGACGATTCTGGAATCCACTCACTCGCTGATTTATCGCTGCATCTTACAAAGTTATCATCCGATTTGAACAAGGTTGAGGTTATTGGAATGAGAAGAAAACAGGCTTTATATTTTCTTTGACGAAAATTTCAAACGGCTCAGGCTGGCAAACAGACGCGCAATCGCATTGTGAAATCAAAGTGAAATTTTTCCACGTGAAAAAGTAGCTGCCGTTTTTTCGTGGTTTCTGGAAACCCCGACACCGAATGCCAATTGACTGGTGTGTTCTTCTTGAAAATCATTTAATGCTCAACAATCAAGTCCGTGACGGCACCCACCTATATAGCTGGTGCGAGTTGCAATTGCAATCGGCTTCATTGCGCGACTGCGCAAAAATTTACAGGCGGTTTGAATTCTGCAATTCTGAAACGAAGCCTGAATATGTCCCCTTTCTGAAAACCCCGAACACATTGAAATCGGATGCAAACTTTCAGAGATATGCCAAGAAATCCTCATGCGCGCGCGTAAAGGAATGTTGTCCGCTGACGCGACCAAAAGGTTACAATTTTGCTTGCTCTCTCCCGATTTTTCTCACCCCGCACCCGTTTCAAAATTTCCATTGGAAAACCAAATTACACATGGCGGTGGTTGACAGTATTGCGGAGCTCAAGTTCAGGCACAAATTCTGTCATGATGGCGCAAAAATCTCCTCCAATTTCGATTGAAAAAAAATTGCCAAGTCCCGCAAAATTCCTCAAATTTTCCCCCGGTCATCGTGTTCAGAGCCGCTTCGCTCGATCCCCCGGAACGATACTTGGAAATTTCGCACAATCTTGCCAACTGCGCGGCACTCGGTAGTGGGGATTGCAGAGTGCAGACATGCAGTTGATGATTCTCCCTCAAGCTGCTGACACCCTCACCTACACAAACCAGAAGAATGGTACCTGTCAAAATGAGAGAAAGGACAAATTGGCAACAATGAAATTCATGACAATAAAGACTTCACCAAAAAAATAAAAATGACAACGATGACACTTGTGACAACAATGGAAACAAAATGACAGAAAGGACAAATTGGCAACAATGAAATTCATGACAATTATGACTTCGCCCAAAAACTAAAAATGGCAACGATGACATTTGTGACAACAATGGTAACAAAATGATAGAAAGGACAAATTGGCAACAATGAAATTCATGACAATTAAAACTTCACCCAAAAACCAAAAAATAACAACGATGACACTTTTGTGACAACAATGGCAACAAAATGACAGAAAGGACAAATTGGCAACGAAATTCATGACAATTATGACTTCACCCAAAAAAAAATGAATGAACTTGTGACAACAATGGCAACAAAATGAGAGAAATGACATTGGCAACAATGAAATTCATGACAATTAAGACTTCACCCAAAAACTAAAAAATAACAACGATGACACTTTTGTGGCAACAATTGTAACAAAATGACAGAAAGGACAAATCGGCAACAATGAAATTCATGACAATTTAGACTTCACCCAAAAACTAAAAATGACAACGATGACACTTGTGACAACAATGGCAACAAAATGACAGAAAGGACAAATTGGCAACAATGAAATTCATGACAATTATGACTTCACCCAAAAACTAAAAATGACAACGATGACACTTGTGACAACAATGGAAACAAAATGACAGAAAGGACAAATTGGCAACAATGAAATTCATGACAATTAAAACTTCACCCAAAAACCAAAAAATAACAACGATGACACTTTTGTGGCAACAATTGTAACAAAATGACAGAAAGGACAAATTGGCAACGAAATTCATGACAATTATGACTTCACCCAAAAACTCAAAATGACATGACACTTGTGACAACAATGGCAACAAAATGAGAGAAATGACATTGGCAACAATGAAATTCATGACAATTAAGACTTCACCCAAAAACTAAAAAATAACAACGATGACACTTTTGTGACAACAATTGTAACAAAATGACAGAAAGGACAAATCGGCAACAATGAAATTCATGACAATTTAGACTTTACCCAAAAACTAAAAATGACAACGATGACACTTGTGACAACAATGGCAACAAAATGAGAGAAAGGACAAATTGGCAACAATGAAATTCATGACAATTATGACTTCACCCAAAAACTCAAAATGACATGACACTTGTGACAACAATGGTAACAAAATGACAGAAAGGACAAATTAGCAACAATGAAATTCATGACAATTAAACTCGATTGGCCTTTTTCCACAATGAGTATCTTTATACAGGGCTTACTGAGGTGACATGAATAGCAGCGGCGGTATTAATGTCCCCATACATTTGTTTATCCCAATTAACTGTTGACCCCGAAACTTTTTTATTTCTTTTTACTTTCATGCAGGCGATAGAAATTAAAGTGTCGGATTTCAACAGACATTTTTGTACATGTCAGATTTTGACCTCGGTAAATAAAGGGGATCTTTAAATTTCTGCAGCATGGAGTTTTTGCTGCCGCCTCCGCCGCCTCCGCCGCCACTATAGGTACATTAAATTTATTCGTATGCATATGCATGGATGATTTGATCAATAAATGCTTCTCGCGGAAGAAATGTGCTTCTCATTTTTTGTCTCACAAAAACCGGACCAAATAGCACCTCTTTGGTGAAGTTTGTACTCACACTGCACGATCATTAAAGATACATGTGTTCTGCTGGAATGTCAGACTGACAGAACTCAGGTGCTCTAAGAGTGTTGCCCTCTCGCTTTAAGACACACTGTGGATGCCATTTGGAGTCACGTTGTGGTTCTGGACGTGCATCATATTCTTACCCTTTTTTCTTCTTCATCTCTGTATCCACAGATAATTAAGGAATGTTTAATCTCAAACAGGTAATTTGTCAGAATTCAATTTGGATTAAGATGAGACCATCTGAGCGTAGACCATCTGAGACCGCAGACCCCTCGTCGCCTCCTGTCTGTCAAGTTGATTGTCATTTGGAAGAATCAACGTCTGCGTCCGTTGCCGCTGTGCTGCCTGATGGGTTGTGTCGTGATACAGTTTGCGTGGCAACCAAATGGTTTGCCACTGAAACGACATTCCGGTGAATTGGGAGGCTTTATTAGCTTTTTAAAACCGAAGTTCCAAACCTGTCTCGTCGTAAAGAGATGATTAAGACTTCATACCCAAAAACTAAAAAAATGACGATGACACTTGTGACAACAATGGTAACAAAATGACAGACAAATGAGCAACAATGAAATTCATGACAATTAAGACTTCATACCCAACAACTAAAAATGACGATGACACTTGTGACAATAATGGTAACAAAATGACAGAAAGAAGAAATCGGCAACAATGAAATTCATAACAATTTAGACTTTACCCAAAAACTAAAAATGACGATGACACTTGTGACAACAATGGAAACAAAATGACAGAAAGGGCAAATTGGCAACAATGAAATTCATAACAATTTAGACTTCATACCCAAAAACTAAAAATGACGATGACACTTGTGACAACAGTGGTAACAAAATGACAAAGAGGACAAATTGGCAACAATGAAATTCATGAGACGGAGATAAAATGACATTGAATTGTTTGTCCTTGAGATAAATCTATTGAAATCCGCCATGGCCGTTGTGGAATTCATTTTTCACGGGGTGCTTCTTTTATTGGAAAGCGTATCTGAGCATTTTTTGACTGACGGGTCGGCTTGGTCATTTCAAATCGGCATTGCAGGCGACCTTCTTTCCGTCGTACGGCGGTATCTGGTCACGCATCCAAAAATTGAACAAAAAAACCACAACGACCTACAACTGGCAGCGTGCCTTTCAATTTTCAAAAGAAGAAGCGCGCCGAGAAAAATGCATTCCACAATGGCCCAATGGAAAAAATACAACTGTGACAATAATTGCGACAACAGTGACATGACATAGACTATTACATATTGTTAATCTTGACAATGGCACTTGAGATAACAATAATGCCACCATACCATGAAAAATGACATTCAATAATTCTTTATGTTTGTGCCTACATACAAACTCAACAAATAGTTAATTATTAGTTTACTGACAGGAATGAAAAAATATTGACATCCACAGGATTTTCTCTAGGCAGGAAGAGTGATAAACCTCCGCTGAAGCTGGATGTTGAATGGATTAAACCAAAAACAAGATGTTTGGAATACCCGGTTAATTCGCGATAAGCAATAATAAACGGGTAAACCAACCCCTTGCAAGTTGTTTTCCGTTCTCCTTGTTTCTTAGAATGGTGGTTGTTTGCTGTTCATCTTGAAACTTGTTCTCCCGTTCTTTCACTCATGGTGCAAATCATTCCGATGTCAGCAACCCTGATGGGCGGAGTCTTTGGTTGTGCGTTCCAAATTCCTTTGAAGAATTCAAATGCAGCATGAATATCCATCGTCCGTGGATGGCGCAGGATTCCGATTCACTAAACGTTTGTGTCGATCATGTCAGATCGCTTGTATAAGCCAAGAAAAATATGATGACAGAGGGATTTAAAACAAGAGGCGGCAAAAATGACTTGACATCCTGGAAAGAAAATGGCCAAACCAATTCTACCGCTTATTATTTTAATCCATTTTGTTTGATATCCACACAAATAATTTTTCAAATAAAGTTCAAAAAGGACACCATAAATCTTAAGGTGGGCCCAGATTTCAGGCTTGCTTTGCGGTTTTGTTGAAGCACAAATATATCTGCCGAAGGCAGGTGTTTGTTGTCTCTCAACCTGAAAATATGTTATCTCTCTGTGAAAATATGAGGAAATATTAGTTCGCCAAATCGTAATTATACCGTATAATAAAACTCGGTCTTCCAGAAAAAGAAGCAAAGCAATCAAGAAAACACAGACCTCTCCTTCCATTGCTTGAACAAAAAACAACGAAAGAAAAAATATCATGCACATGTTCACACCCGTGATGTGCGCTCTGAGAAACAAGCCAAGAGTTGCTGCAGCAGTGGGTAGTACGTTCTACGCGCATTCTTTGAAAGAATTGGCCACTGAATGTTGAAGGACAGCATTAAAGAAAAAACGGACACTCTGATGCCAAGACTCAATGAGAACAAAACAAGCATGAATGAAGGCTTGCAAAAATCAAACGTTTCTGACTGAAACTGCACAGATGGAGTGTCACTTTTGAGACATCCGAAAAATTCCTGATAGTCAACATAACTGTCCATTTTACGATATTGATTCTTGAGTAGGCCTAATCTGCTCAAAAACACGAATGTGAGGCAATCCCAAGGTGACCGAGGCAGGAGAAATCAGTTTTACTTCAATGGACGAAACATGTGGATTTGGCAATTTCTCGGACTAATGCTCTCCTTTATTCGCAATTAAAGCCAACCAAAACTGACCGAACCTCTGCGTCCTTGGCCAAAGAAGGTTGGGTTGGGTGATAATATGATATAAAGGGATAATATGCGTCCGCGAAACGAAATTTCCGAATCCACATGTAGTCAGTTGAAGTAAGAAGTAAGAAGTTTTTGAATTCAACTCGGTTGCACGCTGCAGTTTGAATTCACGGGCTGAAAATTCCACAAACCTTTGGGTTTGAAAGACTCATAGATAAATGGGATTGTTTCTCAGTGCGACAAAATAGAGCGCGCACATCGAAATTTGAAATTGGATAGGTATTTTAGCCAAACCGATAAATTACTCTTCTGTACAATTCAATCAGATTCACATTGGCCATCACCCACAAGCGCATTCTTTCAATAAAAAGCACAAGCTACAATATGGAGAAACGAGAAAGAAAGAACAATTTACGATAAGCACAAAAAAATATTGATTGCAGGTTCGGGAATAAACTATCTGGAAGACAGAAGACATTTCAAACGGTTGATTTCTTTCTCCATGTAGTTGGCTCCAGCAAGAGCAAATGGAGATTCATGGGTCACAAAATTGCAAAAGCGAAATCACAAATAAAAAACGGCATCCAAAATACCATGTTCTCTATACAATAAATCTCTATACAATAGCATGTCTCATTTACAAACACCCAATTTTTCTTTTATCTTTCATTCCGTCTGAAAATTTGAGAGTTTAGGTGAACACCGAAAGCATTTATTGCCATCAAGCACCGCAAGAAACACACGAAAGCAGAAAACACTTAAAAAAGCTCGAAACTTCGCTGGTCGACACATTTTCACTCTCCCGCAGCAACATGAAAGGGAAAACCAGGGCCATCTTTATGGGTGCATGGACCCCGGGGCTTTTCCAAAGAATGGGCCCCAAAGAAAATTTGAACGCGCGAAAAGTTTGCATTTCTTGACGATTTTCAGGCAACAGAACTGCCCAAGTGCTAACTTCGAAAAAAGAATTTGGCTGATCAAAAGAAACAGAAAAAAGCAACATTCAAAACTTTCCCATCCAAAATCAAACTTCTTGACAAAGAAAGGCATATCCTAACCCCAAATTTTCTTATTGGTCTCAACATTTCACATCGAAAACTGATGAAGGATGTCATTTGTCACTGAAATCAGCGTCTTCCAAACTGTATCAAATTGCAATTGCCAAAAAACCCAAGTCAGCCATTCTGTTTTGTGGTCATGTGACGGGACCACAAACAGTGACAATTTGAATTTGCTTCTTTGTCTTGTTTTTCGGTTGAAGTTGGAGCGTCTCTGGAAAATGCTCCATCAAATTTCTGTTCGAAAATTCGATGTTGGTCAAGTATGAGTCTGTTTATCCAAGTCTCGTAATTTTTCTTCAGTGGCCCATCTCTTTCCAATGGGCGGAGCATGGCCAATGAGCTAAAACCGAGTTCCTCTGTTCGAATACTTTTGACAGGGGCAACTTCCAGGCCTTTCCAGGCCTCGCTTTCCTTTCGTGGTTCGACCTGATTTTGGGAATTTTACCTGCAATTTTGCAGTTGCCTCATGAGCACAGCCTTGCAAAGACAGTTTTGGACTTCATTGTAATCAATCATCAACCAGAGAAATTGAGCTAGGCTCCAACCAACCATGGTTATTCGTATGGAGTCCACGGCTACTGTCTTTCATCCTTCATATATGGATCCTAACCCATTTGGGGATTTCTTGCTGAACTTGAAAAGTTGTCCGATTTGAACAAGGTTGGCGTTTCTTAGACTGAGTCGACACTGCGCAACAAAAGAGTTTTATTCGTGCTTGTCTTCGGGAGTTTTCCAATTTCTGTATCTTCACTGGTTGCTTTAAATTTTCTCTTTTGATAAAATCACTGATGGATTTAGGCATTCGTAAAAAACTGGAAATCTGGGCCCTCTTGGAGCCCCGGGCCCTGGGGCTAGAGCACCAGTGATAGCCACTTTTAAGTGGCCCTGAGGAAAACAAAGACAAAAAACATACAGAAAGTTAAGAATCAGTTTCTAGGCCCACGAATAACGGCACAAGGAAAAAGCAGTCACCAAAATTACCTATATCTGACAATCATGCAAAAAGTAATATGTTAACAATCACCCATGCCGTCGAGTATTTACACGGAAGCATGAAATGAGAAGAGGCTCTTCCATCCATCTTTCCCTTTTCGACTGGCTCATGACTGCCGCACATAGTGTCACGATCCTGTACCTGCACCATGCGTGCCTTATAGGTACCTACATCTGGAGCAATATTAATGAACCCAAGCATGAACGCAAATTGGTCAGCCACGCCACCCACGGGGTCAAATGTGGCAACAATGCATCTTTGCAAGAGAATTGAAAGTCTATCATTTTGAACCCTTGCTGTAATGTGGCACTTTTTCTGCTTGAATAAGGACGCACAGTTAATGAAAACCCAAGTGCAGTGGTGGAAAAAATACCTGTCGCGCACAGTTTCCCTTTTCCCATTAACTGCAGCCCCCGTCACCCGAGTAGAAATAAAAGTGTCACATTGGCCACATTGCAACAAAGATAAAAAAAAAATAACCGGATACTAATTTCCACACAGTTGATTTTTTATAAAATTGCATTGTTGCCCCCCATTTGTTTTCCTTTACGTGTGTTGGATTGGGATGGGTTTTATTTCCATGCCAATGTGGGAACATAAACCCCTAGCCATTTGTGCGCCAGCCATCTCTGATAATAATAACAGTGGAGAGATCACTTTCAGGTGACCCGCAGTTCGGGGTAAAACTCGCGCGTTAAACCGGTTGTTCTTGGTCAAGAGATCAGTTGCCTTTTTGAAGCCTGTTAGGACTAGCAGCGGGGAGATACATTCTGGCTGGGTGAAAAAATCGTGTAGGTAAGTACTCAAGTAAGTTGTACTCAATTGAGTAAGTAATTACTCAATTTGGTGAACGTAATTCCTTAAGTGCACGGTTCTTTTCATCCAGAAGTGATCTCCTCCGAAGGAAACAGGCAGAAGGACATCAGGGATCTCGCGCTTTTTGAGTCTTGCCCTGTTTTGCTTGTTTTGGCTTGTTTTGGTGACCTGCATGCAAATGCAACCAGAGCGTTCAGCGGGTTATCAGTAAAACATGGTACAAGCCAAAACATATTTACGTCAGGAATAGACCTCGACCCGATGCATGGAATAGCACTGAAAGTTTTTTGGTTGGGGCTTGTTTTGGATTTTGGCTTGTTTTGGCTTGGATTTTGGATTTTGGCTTGTTTTGGTGACCTGCATGCAAATGCAACCAGAGCGTTCAGCGGGTTATCAGTAAAACATGGTACAAGCCAAAACATATTTACGTCAGGAATAGACCTCGACCCGATGCATGGAATAGCACTGAAAGTTTTTTGGTTGGGGCTTGTTTTGGATTTTGGCTTGTTTTGGCTTGGATTTTGGATTTTGGCTTGTTTTGGTGACCTGCATGCAAATGCAACCAGAGCGTTCAGCGGGTTATCAGTAAAACATGGTACAAGCCAAAACATATTTACGTCAGGAATAGACCTCGACCCGATGCATGGAAGAGCACTGAAAGTTTTTTGGTTGGGGCTTGTTTTGGATTTTGGCTTGTTTTGGCTTGGATTTTGGATTTTGGCTTGTTTTGGTGACCTGCATGCAAATGCAACCAGAGCGTTCAGCGGGTTATCAGTAAAACATGGTACAAGCCAAAACATATTTACGTCAGGAATAGACCTCGACCCGATGCATGGAATAGCACTGAAAGTTTTTTGGTTGGGGCTCATTTTGGGTATTTTTTGGCTTGTTTTGGATTTTGGCTTGTTTTGGATTTTGGCTTGTTTTGGCTTGTTTTGGCTTGTACCATGTTTTACTAACAACCGTTCAGCGTGTACTCGCTTGGAACACGGATGAAAAACACAACGAAAGTTCAACAGTGCTCTGCTTTTGAATGTATGGCAACCGGGTACCCGGCTGAAAAAACGAACCCGATCGTCCACGCTTGGTTCACACTGTGTTTCCACCGTCGTGTATGCTCGTTTTTTATGGTGTGAGAATCCAAGAAATCCAAGAGAGATATGGATTCAATTCTCGGATTCAATCAACGCAGTTCTTCGCGTACTCCGTTGGATGGTCTTGCAAATGTTACGAGAATGCGTGGATGGATTTTGATGCAACGTGTGGATCATTCGAAAGCCAGAGAATGTGGTGTCATGGTCAATGAAGAAATTTCGCCAACATTTTAGTTGGTCACTTTAGAATCACAAGGTCATTTTCGAAATGTTTGGGAAAACCATTTTGGCTCAATTTCACGCTTCTCTGT
>JASGXE010014107.1:0-11860 GCA_030068105.1 Sinentomon sp. SZTP_YWyxl | reverse complement strand
CATTGGAGAGGGTGATGTGGGTCAGCTGTGTCTCGGGGTTCCTCTGCTTGTAGAGGGCTAGCTGAGTTTTCAGCAGCTTAAGGCCAGTGCTCTTGGCAATGTAGTGGCACACCAGGGCTTCTCTGTTCTCTTCCTGGGTCCATCTACACTTGCCCTTTTGGGATCCAGTAGAGCGTGTGGAGGCATTGCTGCAGGATGAGGCGAGGGATGAAGAGCTTGCAGAGCGGATGAGCGGTCCTGTAAAAGAAGTGAGTTGATTAGTGTTGTTTGTTATTAATTAAAATAATAATAATAATAATAATAATAATAATAATAATAAATAATAATAATAATAATAATAATAATAATAAATAATAATAAATAATAATAATAATAATAATAATAATAATAATAATAATAATAATAATAATAATAATAATAATAATAATAATAATACATAATAATAATAATAATAATAATAATAATAATAATAATAATAATATAATATAATAATAATAATAATAATAATAATAATAATAATAATAATAATAATGTCAGATCAGTTGCTGGGCTGGTCTCCTGCATCGATGGTTCGACGGTCTGGCTTATCGCGATTTCGGCAATCAGAGGTGTTGCCATCATCAGAGCTTGACTACGAATGGTCTGCTTCTCATCCGCACGTTCCTTAAATCCTCTTCCGTCGGCTTTCGAGACGCGCGCTGCGTCTGTATTCTGGTGCTGGAGGGGGCGTGGCTTGAGGCATGTGGAGCTGCTTCTTTTGTGATGGTCGTCCTCGCTTTGCTGGTTCGGCTATCAAGGTCGTTGGCTCTTGGTTTGCGTCTCGAAAGCCGACGGAAGAGGATTTGCGCGGTAACGTGAAATTGACTCGCGCTCAAAAGAAACGACTTTCCAAGCACAAGAAGTTACTCAGATTTCTCGCCTCGAAGCGCACGCCCTGGCAAAAGAAAAAGAAGACAATCGTTCAGAAAGGCGCTGGGTTTCTGCCATTCTTGATTTGGCACACACTCTCTGCAATTGCCTCCTCTGTTTTCTAGGTTGAACTCCCTCAAAACCTTCGATATATTCTTTGTACCCGAATCTCGCCTAGCACGAATTTTCCCTGCGCTGGTGTTAACAATTCGCTAGAGATCGATTTTTCCCTGCGATGGTGTTATCGGGCCGCAGACGTTAGTCAGCGACTCTAAATGATGCAGCACGCGAGAAAAAATGATGCTCGTACCAACCGAATTCAGGCGCGGGGAGTCTGAGGAAACGCGGAGGTCGGTCGACCCCCTGATGCACGCGGCAAGTACGCTTGACAAAGAGATGGAGGTGGTTTTGGCGCGCAAAGATCTGGACGACAGGGAGAAATGGGCGCTGTATCAAGGTATATTGCATAGGTATACAGACATGGTTAGGGAAATAAAGGCCACGAAAAAGGTATATATCGAGCCGGCACCGGTAGCAGAGCAGGAGTCTGAAGACGAGACTCTAAGTGTACTGTCGTTGGTAGCTCCAACATACCGGGCAAAAGCTCAGCGTATTTTGTAGGCGTTAAAAGTTGGAGGTAACATCAAGTGGGACAAGGCAGGTCGTGTACGCATAGGAGACCAACCGATTCCAGGGTCAAACATTGTTGATCCGGTACAGGGCACGATAAGGAATGTGGCAAAGCGGCCTGTTGGCTGGGATAAGTTTTCTGTGGCATTGGCGGAATCTGGGTTCCCCAGAAGTTTGGTGGGTAATCCGGACCAGGGCCGGTTCATAGACAATTTCAACCAGAGCCCTTGGGTTCCAAGCCCGAGCCCCCCAAACAGCGCTGTGCAGACGCGGACAACTCGCAAGCGAAAACAGGCGAGTACAGCACAGACGCCGTTGTCGCGGTCCAGAGGCAGGGGCGCAGTCGGGCGAGGGGGGACTAGCCACGAGCCAGGGCCTTCGCGCTCCGGCGGCTCGACGCCTTTCTTTGGCGAGTCTGGAAAAGACTCGTTTCTAGGGAAATGGCGGGGGTACACACCGTGAATTTAGATTCGCTGGCTAATGCCAACGCTGGGAAAACCGGGCCGCTTCGTCGCAAAGATTCTACATACCAGAACGGCCGTAGGCCTTCGGGTGCAACTAGCCGGAAATTATCTAAAATTTATTTTGATCCGGCAAACCCTGCGGGGTACTCTAGTATACAGAAACTGAAGGATGCTACGGGCATAGATTCTCAGACAATTAAAAACTGGTTAAAGTATCAAGACGCATACACTTTGCACAAACCAGCACGCAAAAAGTATCCTCGCAACAAAATCCACGTGACTGCTCCCGGCGAGCAATACCAAGCAGATTTGAACGACATGCAGCACCTGGCAGCACACAACGATAATTACAAGTACATTCTTGTTGTAATCGATTGTTTCTCGAGATTCGCGTTTGCCGAACCCTTGAAGCAGTGCCTCCCATAGATAAAGCCGACGCACGAAACCATATGACGTCATTCATTTTTGAAATAGAAGATGGAAGAAAAGAGGAAAAGAAAATGGGAGTGAACGGCGGATCGCGGTGGCCATCCCAAAGAAAGTTGATTTTCTCTTGAACCAGATGACGGATTTTGATGGGACGTGGCACATCAGAAAGCTGAACAGTGTGCGATTTTGGACTTGTATAACAATTCCGAACTTTCGCTGCTAAAATTTGAAAAACATTGAGAGACAAAAAGTGTCCAAGTTAAGATGTGATAAAATTCAGGGTTCCTGCCTTACATTTTCAAAGATTGCGCGATTTTGTTCCGTTGTAACATGGTTTCGACCAGCGGAAGAGGTGTAGAGGACGCTTTAAGCTTTCCAAAAATACCAAAATCATTGAATTTGAACATAATTTCACTATTTTCCGACCAGTTTCAGTGGACATGGCAGCGTTGTTTTGTTCTTGAGCGGGGAAGAGGCCGCCACTCCCACGGATTTCCAGGGAGGCGCGGCTTCTTCCCCGCTCAAGAACAAAACAACGCTGCCATGTCCACTGAAACTGGTCGGAAAATAGTGAAATGATGTTCAAATTCAATGATTTTGGTATTTTTGGAAAGCTGAAAGCTTCCTCTGCAACTCTTCCGCAGGTCGAAACCATATCACAACGGAAAAAATCGTGTAATCTTTAAAAACGTGAGGCAGGAACCCGGAAAAACATCGTTTTGCTTTTGAGCGGGGAAGAGGCCGCGACTCCCACGGATTTCCAGAGAGGCGCGGCTTCTTCCCCGCTCAAGAACAAAACAACGCTGCCATGTCCACTGAAACTGGTCGGAAAATAGTGACATGATGTTCAAATTCAATTATTTTGGTATTTTTGGAAAGCTGAAAGCTTCCTCTACAACTCTTCCGCAGGTCGAAACCATGTTACAACGGAAAAAATCGCGCAATCTTTGAAAATGTGAGGCAGGAATCCGGAATTTTGTTACATCTCAACTTGAGACACTTTTTTACCTGAAAGTTAAAAAAATGTTGCCAGCGAAAAGTTCGGGACTGTTATACATGTCAAAAAAGCACATTTTTAGCTTTCCAGCACAAAAAATTCGATCAAAATCCGTGAATCGGTCCAAGGGAAATTTCATTTTCCATGGCCTGCGCACCGCGACCCGCCGTTCACCGGCATCGTCTTTTCCTCTTCCCGTCCGTCTTCTATTTATTGATGACGTTTCCGTGCGTCGGCTTTATCTATAGGAGGCACTGCTTGAAGTCGAAATCAGGCAAAGATGTGACGGAAGCATTCCAGAAAATTTTCGAGTCTTCCGGTGTTATCCCTCAAAAACTGTGCACGGATAAAGGCAAAGAGTTCCTGAACTCTACTTTTCAAAATTTCCTAAAGGCCAACGATATTATTTTCTTCACGGCCAACGACCCTGTTGTCAAAGCGTGCATGGCCGAACGCCTGAACAGAACACTGAAAGCCAGAATGTGGAAATATTTTACCCACAACGACACTTATCGCTACATCGATGTTTTGGACAAGCTTGTTAAAGCCTACAACTCTTCAATACATAGTTCAATCAAACGCTCGCCCGATTCCGTCGATGCCACAAATGTAAAGGAAGTTTACCGTACGCTATACGGCGTATTATCACTCACTACATTCCTACCCAAGAATGGTACGGTGCCCATGCAGGGCACCGAAGACAGCGAAGAATGAGCAAGAAGCAAAAGCTGAATATTGGAGACTTGGTCAGAATAAACAAGTATAAGCTTGTTTTCGAAAAGGGCTACGTTCCTTCGTGGTCCGAAGAGCTTTTCAAGGTCACGGCTGTTTTAAACCGCCGGCCCCGAGTATATAAACTCGAGGATCTCGCTGGCGAGGCCATTACCGGTTCGTTCTACGACGAAGAACTACAGCCTGTTGCTGTTCTCCCCTCCAGAAAATACAAGATCGAATCTGTCCTGAAAAAGAGGCGCAGGAAAAACAAGACAGAATATTTTGTAAAGTGGTCCGGTTATCCTTCAAAATTCAACAGTTGGGTGGTTCTGTAACCCTCCCCTCACTGTTTGCTCTTCACTGTTCTTCGAACAGCTGATCTAATTACCCAGCGCAATTGTAATAGCGCTGTTTCCCAATTAGCACATTCTTGTCTTCGAGCCTCATTCATATCCCTAACAGAGTTAGCGCAAGCAAAACCATGGAAAACTTTTACGTGACCCTGCCGAGCAATGCTTCCATGGACATATTCAAAGACAATACAGCGGCACATTACGTCACGAAATTGGCCATACCTGTAGAACTAACGGGGGACTGGGAAGTGGCTTTGGTTGAGATGATGTTCCCCCTTTCTTTTCACAATGTGGGCAAAGGCAACGTTGTAACCGTGTACGTTTATCCCGGCTGCATGGAGACGACGGGCGAGGACTGTGCTCCCGAGAAATTATTGGCTTTGTGCAAGGATGTAGGATGCTCAAAAAGAGAACATTATCCCAACATTTCGTGGTTAAAAATTCCAGAGGGCCATTACCCTTCTTTGAAATATCTGACGGAAATCTTAAGCGATTTGGCAGGCCCTTTGTTCAAAATGGACGTTGATTTGTCTGGGAGAATCAAGCTGAAGACGCCTCCTGGCACTTTTGTTCAGTTTGGGGAAGAGTTGGCTGATATACTGGGGTTCGACGCAGGGAGAGTTGCTGGGCCCTTCTCCACACGCATGCCGCGGCTATATAAAGCCCTGCCGGCCGAAGCTTTCGTTTATTCCAACATTGTCTCTCCAACGTTGGTGGGCGACACTTCTGCTCCGCTCCTGCGTATTGTCGGCGTGAACACTCCTTCAATTTACGGCGAAATCCAAGTGAACACGTTCAATCCCGCACATTACCTTCCTGTTCTTAAAAAGATGCACATGGCATTCCAAAACAGCTGTTTCTGGAGAAAAATGCCAGTTATTTAAACGGGTGACAGAAGATCCGACATGCACATAGATGGTATGTGTGTGTGTGTCAAACACACACACATACAGTCGACATTAGCATCCGTACCAGCACGGGTGACTCTGTACCTTTTCAGTTTGGGCCTTCCATAATTAAACTCCATTTTCGCAAGGTTTAGTTCTTCGAAACACTTCACTACAGAGTACAAATCGACATCTCTGACGAGAACCCTATAACCATGAACCGCAGCAGAGTTCTAGATTGCAGAGTTCCCATTTACCAGAACTACTATGCCAATCAGACTGGAGGGGGTGACGCTTTTTACGGGGCAAGGTACCAGAGGGGGCACGGCATAGGCAGTTTCTTTAGGGGGCTGTTCAGAATGGCAAAACCCTTGCTTTTTTCGGGGGCAAAAGCACTGGCCAAACAAGGACTGGCTTCGGGGGCACAAATTCTTGGGGATGTAGCTTCCGGTGAAAATCTGAGGGAGGCAGCAAAGAGGCGGGTGAAGGAGGGTGGGAGGGAACTGGCGAGCAAGGCCTCTGCGAGACTGGAGAGATTTGCACAGACGGGGGAAGGCAATAAAAGGAGACGACGCTCACTTCCGCAGCTCAGTCGCAAGAAGAAGCGCGGCCGATCAAGTCGTCCTCGTTTACTCGGCTCCGCATTCAAAGTTCGCAGAAGTTCCAGAGATATTTTCGACTAGAAGAATCAAGATGTTAGTTCACTGCAGATCAGCCGAGGCAACAAAGTCGGAGCTTGATTTGTTTACTGCTCCTCCAACACAAACAGCCATAGAAGGGGGGCGGAATTTATACTTTAAACCCACATCGGCCATACATGGGTCAGCACCTGTCGAATTCGTCATACCGGGAAGCGGAGATGGATACTTGGATCTGGCACACACGATGCTTGCAGTTAGAGTTCGTATCACGAGAGCCAACGGCGCTGATCTCGCCGCAGACGACGAAGTTGGCCCAATCAACAATCTTCTGCATTCTCTGTGGTCCGAAGTGGTTGTTCTGTTCAACGGGAACATTGTCAGTTCGGCAGCAAACAACTACGGCTATCGAGCCTACATGGAAACACTCCTGTCCTACGGTAAAGACGCCAAGGCATCCCACCTCACCTCTGCGCTGTTTTACGCCGACACACCTGGAGAGTTTGACTCGATCACCAACAACCAGGGGCTGAAGAAAAGGATGACGTTCACCGCGCAGTCACACCCTGTAGATCTTTACGGCCCGATTTTCGCCGACGTCTTCAACTCCGAGCGCTACCTCCTGAACGAAGTGGAAGTTCGTGTCAAGTTGATTAGAAACAAGGACTCGTTTTGTTTGATGTCAGCGAACGATAATTTCAAGCTGGAGATCCAGGACGCCACACTCGTCGCACGCCAAGTTCTTCTGAACCCGTCCGCCCTGATCGCCATAGAGAAAACTTTGCAGACCACGCCCGCCTTGTACCCTCTGACGCGCACGGAGCTGAAATGCATCACGATCTCGTCACAGTTGCGCAGCAAAAGTTTAGATTCGGTGTTCCTTGGGCCGCTGCCCAAACGCCTGGTGATAGCTCTGACCACGAACGACGCATTCAACGGTTCGGCCGCCCTCAACCCGTTCAAGTTTGACCACTTTAATTTATCCCACCTTTCGGTGTTTTACGACGGAGTTCCTGTCCCCAGCCGCCCGCTCGAGCCCAATTTCGAGACGCCCGGTACATCGGTCTTCTCTTTCCACACGCTATTCTCCGGCACAGGAATGCATTACCAGGACGAAGGAAACGACATCGACAGGGAGAGTTACGTAAAAGGCAGCACCGTCTTCTGTTTTGACCTCACTCCCGATTTGAGCGCCTCCGACAACTGTCACTGGACCGTGGTGAAGCAGGGCAACCTTCGCATCGACCTCAAGTTCAGCCAGCCACTGCCTACTGCAATCAACGCCATAATCTACGGCGAGTTCCAGTCGATTATACAAATCGATAAAGCTCGGAACATCCTGCTGGATTACCCCAACTAGATAGCCCATGGATTCGCATCAAATTCGCTCTGCAATGTATTCGGACTGCAAGATCGCCTTCGCCTTCGAAGGAGTCTTCCCATCGGACCGCCTACCCCGATCCCTCAAGAAGCCATTTTTCTTCATAGCAAACACCGATCCGGCCTCCAAACCAGGCAAACACTGGGTGGCATTTCTAGGCGTCGACAACATGGAGTTTTTCGACTCGTACGGTGATCCCCCTTCCAACCCCAAATTCCTCGAATTTCTGAACAGATACGGCGAGTGGAGCTGGAATACAAGACAAGTTCAAGGATACGGCTCTGATACTTGCGGTCAGTGGGCCTGCTGGGTGATATCAGAACGAGCCCGCGGCCGCCGACTTAACGACATTGTCTGCCAGTTTTCATCAAACCATGTCCGAAACGACCGAGCCGTTGCATTGATGTTTCGGCTGAGATACGGCGTTCAACACCGAGAAGACGGCTGTCAGATATGCACTGCCAGGAACTAACAGGTCAGAGCCGTAGCCCACCCCACGATACCCGTACTCTTAACATTTTTCTTTTCTTCAAGCTCTTGAGCATTACAATCAAATTGCCGTTGCTGACCGTCAATATTTATTTTTAGTTTAATTTAATTATTTCCAGAAGCCGAAAATGAGCGACCTGTCAGTTAAAACAACAGTTCAGATGATTGAGTCCTCGAATGACGAGGTTGGTGAAAGCACGATGGGCCAGGCAGTCAGAGCAGTGCACGACGAAGTCGAAAACATTGAGGTAATTATTGAATTTTAGACCACTAGGAATTCTCGCCTTTTGTTAATTCCCAGGTGCAGTTTCTGAGCACTTGGTTAGAAGTAAAATTTTTTCACATTTCAAATGTCCATGTTTAACCAATATCTTATCTGTATGCTTAGGTTTGCTGCGTGGAGAAAACCGCTGATAAACAGAATTTATAATGTGTATATAAATTATTTCCTTTTCAGATCCAGCTTGCAGAACCGCAATCAGCTTCACAGCGCAGCGAAGATACGCCTGCTGTCTTGACCGACAAGGTAAGTTTAATTTTCAGTTTTACCGTTTTTTTTTATGAAAAATTAAGTTGTGATTTTCTTTAAATTTTTATTACCGCATTACACTTGCAATTCTTTATAATTATGCTGCTCCATTCCGTGCCTTGAATAAGTGCCAGTTTGCGGATAGATACCTAAACACATATTCTCTTTTGCATTTTTCAGGTTGTGTCCGCATCTGCCGGGATCGGAGACGCCAGTCAGAACGAGACGGTTGCTGCAACACCGAGAACATCATGCGTCAGAGAAGCGGATACGCCGGCTGACCTGTCCTCCAAGGTAAATTTCATTTTTAGTTTTGCCATTAATTTTTATGAAAACTTAAAGTTTTCGTCGTATTCCAGTGACAATTATGTTTTTGGATCATATCAAATTTGGACTGAGATTGCTTGCTTTATTATTTCGAATCCCGCCGCCATTAACACAAAAACTACCCACATTTTCTCCTTTGTTAATTTTCACAGGTTGTCACGACGTCTGCCGAGACCTGGTGCACAGACCTGGACAAGGTGGCCAACGCCGACTTCCTGGCGCCGATCGACGGAGAAGAAGCGCCATCCAAGCGGATCAGGTTATCGATTTCGAAGGGCCGAGCTGTCAGGCGCGAGTGGAGGTTGTCGCCAGCAACATCCGCCGTCGTCCTACCCATGTTCTTGGCGTACAGAGACATCATGGCGCCGACCCTGCAGCTGTACAGGCCGTCATTCCATCCCTTCTCGGACCAAGAGAGTAGAGGCGAAGTGGCGGCAATGACATTCAACGGCCCGGAGATCGGTGCCCTTTTCGCCGCTGCCGTCGACGCTATGCATGCACCAGACTCGGATGCAGGTGGTGGGTGAAATGCGGCACGGAGGCCATCGCTGTGATCGCACGGCCCGACGAAATTACTGCAGAAATTCGAAAAGTCCCTAACGCCCCTGATCAAGATCCCTGTTTGGGGGTCTACTCGGGGACCGTCTTCAAGTTACCGTCGATGGACCTGGACAGCCTGGTTTTCGCCCACTCCAAGATCATGAAACACATCGAACTGTTGGACGCCGAAGGTGACACATTTAACATCATGAGCGAGGAGATAGATGCCTTGATTGGTCACCTGCAGGACTCGGCTCTTTTCGAGCCGAATCCCCCTTCATACGTCCCAAGATTCCCGATTTCCAGCTCCGCAGCTCTTTCCGCCATAGCCCGCTACGGCTTTGGCGGCCTGATCCTGAACAACTTTTTCGCGCGAATGAATGAAGTCCATAAATTCACTCCACTTAACGGTTGGAGCGTGCTGACTGCGATTTTGGACGCAAAGCGGGATTGAAGGACCCTAGTGCAGTGTGTGAGACAGGACTCAGTTGAAAAATGGTGAAATGGACACAATTTGGCGTTTTTTTAATTTTTTGAAATTTGCAAATTTTATTTTTACTAAGCATTGTGTAAATTTTTCTTTTCTCTGCCATTGAAAGAATTTGTAATACATTTGTCATAATGTTGGTGATAGCATTTGTATTAAACAATAATATAATAATATTTGTAATAATAATAATAATAAGGTGGATATCAAGTTTGTATCAGCACGCTCCCAGAAATTCCAGGAGCGTGAGAAGTGTAAAGCTGGCCTCCGCCTTTCTGGAAAGGAAGGGAGGACACAGCCTTGTTTGTGTTTTCTGTAATGTTTGAATGTGTTTGCACATGTGAAATTTAGCACATAATAATATATAATAATAATAATAATAATAATAAATAATAATAACTAATAATATATAATAATTTAGATAATAATACATAATAATAATAATAATTAATAATAATAATTATATTAATACAATAATATTAAGTAATAATAATAATAATAATAATAATAATAATAATAATAATAATAATAATAATAATAATAATAAATAATAATAATAATAATAATAATACTAATAATAATAATAATAATAATCCTAACTAATCCTAATAATAATAATAATAATAATAATAATATAATAATAATAAGGTGGATTTCAAGTTTGTATCAACACGCTCCCAGAAATTCCAGGAGCGTGAGACGTGTAAAGCTGGCCTCCGCCTTTCTGGGAAAGGAAGGGAGGACGCAGCTCGTTTGTTTCTTTGTCGATTTGTTTCATAAGTGTTTTGATTATGTGTGAGCAGACGTGAGATACTTTCATTTAACATGGACCTAGCATAATTTTGTGTATGGTTACTTGTTAAAAATAACATTACGGGTACAGTTATAATTAGTATCCTGGAAGAGAAGACAAGATTAAAGTTCGGAAGTGAGCGAGATGGCATACTTCACAGGCAAACCTGCCCAATCGACAGAGTGAACCTTACACTCGACAGAAGTGATCACAGTGGTTTCCCTCACAGGCACGAAAACCCGGTCGATAGGGCCTACCACTGCTCTCACACTCGAGGAACAAGAAGCTTGAGAATGGAAATTCCCACTAGAAGCGTTGCAAGGAGACTGGATAAGCGCACATGAACGATCACGGTGGTTTCCCTCACAGACATATATACCGGACGTTAACAACATAAGTGATCACAGTGGTTTCCCTCACAGGCTCGAAAACCCGGTCGATAGGGCCTACCACTGCTCTCACACTCAAGGAACAAGAGACTTGAGAATGGAAATTCCCACTAGAAGCGTTGCAAGGAGACTGGATAATCGCACATGAACGATCACGGTGGTTTCCCTCACAGACATATATACCGGACGTTAACAACATAAGTGATCACAGTGGTTTCCCTCACAGGCACGAAAACCCGGTCGATAGGGCCTACCACTGCTCTCACACTCGAGGAACAAGAGACTGACAAAATGGAAATTCACACTAGAAGCGTTGCAAGAAGACTGGAGAAACGGACATGGACGATCACGGTTGTTTCCCTCACTAGCCCATATACCCGGATGACTGCAATATAAGTGATCACAGTGGTTTCCCTCACAGGCACGAAAACCCGGTCGATAGGGCCTACCACTGCTCTCACACTCGAGGAACAACAGACTGAGAAAACGGAAATTCTCACCAGAAGCGTTGCAAGGAGACTGGATAAACGGGCATGGACAATCACAGCGGTTTCCCTCAAGGCAAGAGTGCCCGGCCGATAGGGCCTGCCTCATTCCCAACATTCGAACACGCGTCAGTGGGGCATAATGTCACAGGAATTCGCAATGAACAAGAAAGCACCTTACATGGCGAAGAACTTCTTGAGGATATGAACAGACCCGAGGATGCATGTTTTTTGGAGAATACAGTGCCTTGGTTTTCCCGGAATCCTGTTCAACTCTCCTTCCAGACTGCGCGCTGTAACACCCAGAGCACCGACTACCACTGGAACAGTGCGAGCTTTTACCCTCCACATTTTTGCGACATCAATCTCGAGTTCCTTGTACTTGGATAATTTCTCCATGTGCTTCTTCACCACATTAC
>JASGXE010014106.1:0-12392 GCA_030068105.1 Sinentomon sp. SZTP_YWyxl | reverse complement strand
GCTCTTTTTAACTGCATTTATCAAACGGGAATTTTTCCTGATTCATGGAAAGAGTCTCTAGTGGTTCCGGTTCCCAAAAAAAAAGTCCATAACCATCGAAAATTATCGTCCGATCTCTATCCTTCCAAGTGGAGCCAAGCTTTTCGAAAAAACCTTTTGTCGTATGTTAACAAATTTTCTAAATGAAAATAATTTTTTCATCCAAATCAGCATGGGTTCAGGAATGGCCTTTCTTGTGAGACACAATTGGTCTTGACTGTGCACGATATAGCAAAAGCATTGGAGCGAAAAGACTGTGTCCATGCAATATTTATTGATTTTAGCAAGGCTTTTGACGTGATTCCTCACGTCTTGCTTGTTGAAAAGCTACATTCTTTCAATTTTCCTTCCTCGGTCATTCAGTTGCTTGCATCTTATCTTTCTGACCGCCGGTCAATTGTCAAATGGAATGGTTCTGTCTCTACTCACATTTACTCAAATTCTGCTGGAGTACCTCAGGGGAGTGTACTTGGGCCTTTGCTTTTTCTAATATACATAAACGACATTTTTGAAGGGTTAAAAAGCTGTGCTAGACTTTTCGCAGACGATCTTGTGCTGTATCGTCCTGTTAGCACTGCCTCAGATTATTCTATTCTACAAAATGATTTGATCAAAATTCAGATTTGGTGCAAAAAGTGGGGTATGAGCATTAAACACTGGAAAGTGTGCAGTTGTGAACTTCAAGCGACCGAAGTCCGGTATCATTTTTCCGGCAGACTACATTATTGATGGGGTCTCTATTCCAAAAACAACTACTTTCAAATATCTGGGTGTTATATTGCACGAAAATTTGTCATGGGACGAACACGTTAGCTACACTGTCAGCAAAGCTCAAAAGGTCCTTGGTTTGATTCGCCGAAATTTATCCCATGCCTCTAGAGATGCGAAATTAAAAGCTTACTGTTCTCTGGTACTACCTGTGCTAGAGTATGCGAGTCTGATCTGGGATCCATTCCTTGTTTCTCACGCAGAATTGCTTGAAAGAGTCCAGCGACGTTCTGCTCGCTTTGTGTCTGGAAACTTCCTGAGGACTAGCAGCGTTACGCAGATTCTAAGTGACCTTAATATGTCGACTCTTGCAGTCCGCAGAAAAGAAAAACGACTAAAATTCTTTGCCAAAATTTTAGGAGGAAAGGTTAAAATCGACGTACCTTCTGACTTTGTTTTACGAAATCCGCAGAGAAGGACCGACAATGGTTCACATTTTCAAGCTCCACTAATTATCTTGAGTAGTTACTTTAATTCATTCTTCCCAAGAACAATCAGAGATTGGAATGCCCTGCCCCGTGATTCCTCTTTCCTCAGAATTTCTCGCCTTAATGATTTGTCATAACATGTGCCTGCTTTTTGAATATGTGTCTTCTCTTGACTTTTATGATCCTGACTCGTTTCGATTTCATTTTTTATTTTATGTCATTGCATTGGATAGTTTGTTCTTTTACTTTATGTTTTTCAATTGTTTTGGTTTGACGAAATGCTTCGTATTTTATCGCATGATTTTTATTTCTGACTGTTAATTTGTGTACCTAACTCCTTTCACCAGCCCATTTTGTGAAAGGCTTCATTTGAAATAATAAATAAATAAATAAATAAATAAATATCTTTGGTTTCGGTTTTTGTTTGATTTTTAACTTATTTATTTTTCATCAAAAATTGGAGGTATTTTTTTTTTGAAATTAATAACAAAAATTTCATGTTGTTAATTTTTTGTTATTTTTAAAAAACAGTTGCGAATGGTTGCAGTTTTTAGCAGACTAACCACAGAAGGAAGGGCAGAAACGCGAAGGTTTGTTAAACTTGAGGAAGAGTGGAAACGCTGAGGGTTGTTTATCTTGAGGAAGGTTGAGATGTGGAGGGTTGTTTATCTTGAGGAAAGGTGGAAATATGGAGGTTTGTTTAACTTGAGGAAGAGCGGAAAATGAAGGGCAGTTAACTTGAGGAAGGGTGGAAACGTAGAGGGTTGTTTTACTTGAGAAAGGGCGGAAACGTGAATGGCGGATATGTGGAGGGTTGTTCTACTCGAGGAAGGCTGGAAACGTGGAGGGTTGTTCAAGGTCAGGAAGCGTGGAAATGTGGAGGGTATTAAACTTGAGGAAGGGTGGAAACGAGGAGGGTTGTTTAAGTTAAAGAAGGGCTGAAACGTGGAGGGTTGTTCAACTTGAGGAAGGGCGGAAATGTGGAGGGTTGTTCAACTTAAGGAAGGGCTGAGTGGAGTGGTGTTTAACTTGAGGAAGGGCGGAAACGTAGAGGGTGTTCAACGTCAGGAAGGGCGGAAACGTGGAGGGTTGTTGAACTTGAGGCAGGGCGAAAACGTGGAGGGTTGTTCTACTTGAGGAAGGGTAGAAACGTGGAGGGTTGTTTGATTTGAGATCACACTTACCCAGTTGACCTTCTCCTTTCCAGATCAGCAGTTGAACCTCATTCGCACTCCGGTTGTCATCACGGTGTCATCCACAGAACATTAGTCACTCATCATTCTGTGAATGAGTCCGCTGTGATGAAAACCAAACATAAATGACAAAGAAACATATTGGGGAAGAGAATTTCAAACTACCTCAGTGAGAGTGAAAGGTCGGAGTGCTCATTTTTTGTATTTTGCTTTTTTCTTTGAAATTTTATTTGTTGTGTTTTTGGTATTGTTCTTTGATTGTGATGGAGTGGGAATTGTACTTGTTGCGGTTTTACCCCCTCCCTCCAATTTTTTTGCCTCCCCATACTAAAATTTCGTTGGTGATATTTTACAGGGTGTCTGCAGACCTAGAATATTTCCCAGGGAATTTCGACATTGACAAGGAAAACTCACTCTACGATTTGTTCTCCAGTTGAAGACAGCGGAGCTGACGTTTCGGAGGCATGCTGCTCTCCGCTGACAAAGCCAGCGGAGATGCCTCTGAAACGTCAGCTCCTCTCTCAAGAATAAATCGTCGAGTGAGTTTTCTTTATCTATCTCAAGTTCTCCAAGTGTCTATCCCGCTTATGGAAATCTCTTGAATTTTGCCATTCTGGAAAAGCCAGGGAATTTTTGAAAGTTCTCTGCAAAGTCAGGGAATATTTTCGAAACTTCTCTTTTACTAGCAAGTTAAGTCTCTGTTACTTCAGAACAGGACTTTTGCGGATTCCTTCATCTTCTTTTCTTCTTTGTATCGTCATGCGAGGTAGGCCACACTTGGGGCTTGCCAAACAAAGCCATGTTTTAGGTCTTGTTTTTACAGGTTTTTTTTAAATTTGTTCTGGCCATTATATGTGCTGAGAGATGGATGGTAATGAGTACCCGAAATGTGTGGAATTTTTGGAATTACGGCTGGAAAATGGTCTCTCTCCGGCTGCAGATAACCTGTTTTTAATGAGATCGTGCATTTAAATGATCACGCATTTTTTTGTGTCTCGTGGATTTAAATGATCAAGCATTTTTTTGTGTCTCGTGCATTTAAATGATCACGCATTTTTTTGTGTCTTCCACGCATTTGTGTCTTCCTTCTTTGTGGTTCCTCTGCATCAAATTCATCATCTTTATTGTTTATTTTCCAATTTTGAATAAAAAAAAAACATCGAATTAAAAGGAATTTTTCATTAAAAGCTTGATTCGCATGCCACACCGTGTATTTCTTATGCAGACATGTGTGCATTTGGGGCTCTGACGTCTCACATCAAAACATTTCATGAAATTCTGGAAAAAAGACAAATCAAATCATTTGATGAAATTCTGGAAAAAAAAGTAAATCATAAAATTTCATGAAATTCTGGAAAAAAAGACAATTCAAAACATTTGATGAAATTCGGAAAGAAGGCAAATCAAAACATTTGATAAAATTCTGGGAAAAAGGCAAATCAAAACATTTGATGAAATTCTGGAAAAAGGCAAATATCGAAACATTTGATGAAATTCTGAAAAAAGGCAAATTAAAACACTTGATAAAATTTTGGAAAAAAGGCAAATCAAAACACTTGACGAAATTCTGGAAAAAAGGCGAATCAAAACATTTGACAAAATTCTGGAAAAAAGGCAAATCAACTTGATGAAATTATGGAAAAAGGTAAATCAAAACATTTGATGAAATTCTGGATCAAAGGCAAATTCATTTGATGAAATTCTGCAAAAAAGACGAATCAAAACATTTGATGAAATTCTTGGAAAAAGGCAAATCCTTTCATGAAATTCTGGAATAAAGGTTAATCAAAACATTTGATGAAATTCTGGAAAAAATGCAAATCAAAACATTTGATAAAATTCTGGAAAAAGGGCAAATCAAACTTGATTAAATTTCGGAAAAGCAAATCAAAACATTTGATATGAAATTCTTGAAAAAGCAAATGATGAAAATCTGAATTTCATGTGATGAAATTCTGGAAAAAAGGCAAATCAAAACATTTGATGGAATTCTGGAAAAAGGCAAATCAAGTCGTTTAATAAAATTCTGGAAAAAGGCAAATCAAAATGATGAAATTCTGAAAAAAAGCAATTCAAAACACTTGATGAAATTCGGGAAAAAGAGAAATGGAAGCCTTGAATTTCATCATTTGGTGCAATTCTGGAAAAAAGGCAAATCAAAACATTTGATGAAGTTCTGGAACTGGAAAAAAGCAATTTAAAACACTTGATGAAATTCTGGAAAACGTCAAATCAAGGCATTCGGTGAATTCTGGAAAAAGGCAAATCAAAACACTTTGTGAAATTCTAAGACGAAAAAACAAATCAAAACATTTGATGAAATTCTGGAAAAAAACATGCCTTTTCCATATCGAGGTAGTGAGAACATTTTTCTGGAAGATTACGAATGGACAAAAATGTTTCTGTTCCTGCAAATATCAATTTCCTGCGAAAGTTTTGAATGTCCCGTGCTTAATCGCCATGCCTATCATCAATGCATTCCAGTGAATAAAGTGTGACGGAACGCGACGGAACGGCGTTCCTGCCCGCCCTGGCCGGGCCGGAACAGCGTTCCGGCCTGCCCCAGCTCAGTCCGTTCCGGCCTTTTCAAAGTCACACAGGAACTTGCGTTCCCGGAACGTGCTTTCCGGTGTAAGTTTGAAAGAACCGTTCACCGCGTCAAGGCATACTTACACAACAACGCATACCTATTGGCAGGAACAAAGCAGATACCGAAATCTTTATTTCCAGATAGCCCAATTCGGAAAAAAGGGTAACTTTATCTGTTCTTCGAATGAAAGACTGACGTCCGGTCAGGGTTGGCCATGGACATTTGGGACACCCAATGTCCATGGCCAACATGGGGACTGGAATTGCATTTAACTTTGCGAACAACAGAAGCTGGAAGAAATTGAATAAAGCAGAAGTGGATTGGTGATGAACTGCTCTAAAATCGGTCCAATTTTTGATTCGACAAATTTTACTAGGATTCCAGGACTCCACAGAGTGGACCA
The DNA here is from genome assembly GCA_030068105.1 of Sinentomon sp. SZTP_YWyxl. Classification (NCBI taxonomy): domain Eukaryota; kingdom Metazoa; phylum Arthropoda; class Protura; order Sinentomata; family Sinentomidae; genus Sinentomon; species Sinentomon sp. SZTP_YWyxl. The sequence goes on along the minus strand of JASGXE010014106.1, from coordinate 6,971 downwards.
GGGCTCCACTTTCGACGATTTATTTGTCCGACGTGGGTCATGCGACACCACCGCTCACCACTATATATTTCAGAAATGATTTTTATGTGATCTCATGCAGCGACTCTTTTTGGGGGACATCGACCTCCCAGTCGACAAATTGCCCGCCACGGATCTCTTGCCCTGGTGGGAAATTTTGCCTCTGGAACACCAATTTTGCCTCCAAAATGAACCCTAAAATTTCAAAAATCCTTCAGCTTCTGGGGGGCTCAGCCCCCAGACCCCTCGCCAGGGGCCCTGCCCCTTGGAACCCCGCTGGGGCTCTGGCCCAGCCCGATCACTGGGGGCTCCGCCCCCCAGAACCCTCGCTTGGGCTGGGCCCAGCCTCCATGACGCAACAAGCCCCCTGTGTCAATCTGAAATGACGACCCTGTGTGCCCTAAAATATTAATGAGATGCCCTTTTTGTGAATGTGCGTTCCGGCCCTTTTTCCCGGACACTTTAATCATTGCTGCATTCTCTTACTCCTATGATGACTCTCTGAGGAGGAATATAAGGAACTGACAAGTTAGATAAGATAGTACTCCTTTTGTAAACCATTTTGTCAAAATTGAGACCACTTGTCTGATCGTTAATAAAACACTCTAACTGGTAAGACTCCTCATGATAGAGAGATGTGGGCAAAACGAGAAGCGGAAACATGAGGGTTTTTCGACCAGAGATAACTTTTCCCCGGCTTGTTTGATGATTTCAACTCCACATGGATAGAATCTGGCTCTTGTTGCGAGACCATCGGGCTCTGCTCCCGTCCTCCCCCTCCCTGTGTGCTATTGAAATACAATGAGGATCTGTAGCTGTCCCAAAACTCAACTTCTGCTGACCAGTTGGCGTTGAAGTTGAACCGCAATGTGAACCAGATTCGATCCAAGTGGAGAGTGGAAACTGCCAAACCCGCCCGGGTAAGGGCGATCTCAACTGATCATTATCTCCAGCAGGGTGTGCTGAAGGATTTGCGTTCCAAAAGCGGGAGATTTTTCATTTAAAAAAGCTGGAAAATGCCTTCAAAATTCCATAAAGTAGCGATTTTGGTTTTATTTATCTTACCATGCCATGTTGACAGTCTATCCTGCATGTCCGCACATCTCTGTTTTCTGTTCATAACAGTACCACGCTCGAAAAACAACCCACTGCAAGTTATTTTCCTGTCAAATGCGTGGCAATGCCTGGTTAAATACGGAACTCTTCTGAAGTTTGGTCATTCTGTGGTCTGGATTGTTCTTCACTGCAAGGCTGGCTAGTAATCCCCAGCCACTGCTTTCTTATTAAACTTTCCACTAAAAAAAGACAAATACATGTCTAAGATGCTGTTTTTTGGATTTGCCACAGAATTCAAGGAGTTACCACAAAATGTTGCAGGCGATTTTACTTTCCCCCGCAGTAGGGGTAAAAATGCCGCAACCCCAGTAAAATGTCAACAGAGATATTTGGAACAGAATCTCATACAATTGCTCGCACGTGAATATGCCAAATTTCATTGAATTGCCTTTCATTTTGCTGATCTCACACATCGATTTCCTTGTTTTAAGTTTCCGTATACAGGGGGCAAAAGTAACCGAACACCTAAATCTCTCAAGTCAACAGGTGCCCTGAGTCGTGGCACGTCGGTGCCTGTCAGCCCAGAAACACTTTGGGATGTGCTTTGTTATTACGATAACAAATCTCAGCCGACCAGCGAGGTCAGAGACTTTACCTTGTCTCTTCCGGTGTCACTAAACGAGGGTGTTGTTCTGCCCAGTTATTGGCTTGACAATCATTTAGAGTACGCTAGGTTGGATAGTTTAGTTTAGGTTGGGCTTGGTCTAGTTAAGTTAGCTCAGGCCAACATAACCCAACCTGGAGTGAGGGGGGATCGACCGTCCAACACCTGTATCAGACACCAACCCACCTTCACAAACAACTCCACAACAGCAGCCTCCATTTGAGCACCTGCCAAACGCCAGAACTAGTCAAAAAACATAACCGTTAGCGTTACCGCACAAGTAAATCCACCCCAATCTCCCAGTGTTTCTGAGCTGGCAGGCTCCGGCATGCCACAACTCCTGGCAGCTGTTGAACATTAGTGAAGCAGGTGTTCGGTTACTTTTGCCACACCCTGTTTCTGGTCTTGGCGGTCTTGCTTCTTGGAGTTGCAACAAATTTGGGGCGTGGGTCGGGGTTTTCAATCGTGTTTCGTTAAAAAAATTGCACTAAGATTGCCTTGGAAAAGTCCAAAGTCAGTTGCTTGTGGTCCCACGAAGAAGCAGGTCAGTTTCGACAAAAAACTGAGACGCAATTAAGTTTTTGATACTCAAGGTTATAGTGTGATCAGATAGAGAGAACTTCACTGAGCGAGAGCTTCACAGGGGTTAGGTTAGGAGTGACGGACATTGGAACCTTTGTTATTCCATACAGGGTTTCCCAAAAGTCACTTGACCACCCCAGAAAAGTTGATTGCAATTTTGAAGCTTCCCTGGAAGCTTGGAGTGGAGTTTGTTCCAATTCGAGTGGATAACACCTGCAGCAGGCAGCCTGCCCAATCTGAACCTGAAATCTGTAGAAATAGCCCCACACAGGAAAATATTGAAATCTAGCAAATAGCAGGAGTTGTCAAGTGACTTTTGGGAAACCCTGTATATTGATGTTCACGTATCTTGCATGAAAGTTATCGTTAATCCAAGCCGGTTGCAAAAAAAATCTTGTTTTTTATTTGTCATCGAATTCGGGTTTCATGATTCAAATCGCCGTTCGCCCAAGGAACCTCGGGTCGTCTTCAAGTCTAGAGTGTGCCATTACGTGGAATCATCCAAGAACCCAACCCCCAAACTCACCATGGATACGGTACAAACTCGCCGTAATGAAAGGATACGGAACCTCTTGGAACAAACGTAAAACTCCATGACTGAGAATTCAGAACAAAGTTTGGAAATTCAGATACTCCTACGATGAGTGGATTTCGGAACAAAGTTGCGAAACCCAGCTGGAAATCATCAAAGTTCACGAATCTATAATTTTTAAGCGGAAGAATGCTGTATTCTGGGCCGAATTCCTTCTGAAGGTTGTTCTTGTATTTTTTCATTCCTTCAGAAGGTTCATTCTTAAAATTTTTCATTCCTTCCGAAGGCTCATTCTTATAATTTTTCATACCTTTTGCAGGTTCATTCTTTTATTTATAAGGTTAATTTGACATAAACGATCCGTGATGCCAAATTGACAATGAATGCTCACTTATCCAATCACGGGAGGAGGAAGTGCAATGGTGAATTTGGCTATTTCTGCACCCAATGCAACTACAAGTCACATCTTAAGTCCCGTCTTGCAAGACATATGGTTTTGAAGCACCATGGTAACTGCATGGAATTTTTTTCATTCTTTTTTCTTTCTTTGTAATGAGACTGAATTTCCTAACCCCACGAGCAACAGAGAGCTGTGGAAGAATTATTCTTAGACTGTTATGCGTGGCGATGCTGCTGTGATTTTTCATTAACATTGCTGCTTGTATGCATTGATAGCAGAGATGGCTTTAGTTTTTGAACCTTCTACTTTGGCAACAAAAGTGAGGTCTAGCGCTCTATAATGCTCAACATGGGCAGTCCCTTTCTAACCGCAAGCAGGGCCGCCCGTGGTTTTTTGGCGGTCTGGGCAGTTTGATTTTTTGTGCCCCAACCGAGGGGCAGATTCAGCTTTTTGCGTAGGAGTGCGCTGTCACTTATGGCTCCGGGGCAGAGCCTCAGTGGGGTTATACGGGTTACGCCTCTTGTCAGGCGTTCCCCTGTGGTCCTGGATTTTTGAGATATAGGAGTTCATTTAGAATGCTAAATTGCAGGTTCTCAATAAAAAAAAATTTGTTGACCTGAAGATTGTTGATCTGAAATGCTGAAAATACCCCTTTTCTATGGCCTTGTTTAATTTCTCTGTGAACTTGAGACTAACAGAAGGCATAATGATAGACCAATGGAGTTGTGCCCTTTGTCACCTGTTACACAAGAACAATGAACGAAACTTCTCTCACTTCTTGAGATCGAATTCTTCTGCTTGATGCACCTTCATCCACTTGTCCCTTTTTGCATGTTTTTCTGCTGCAAAAGATTCCATTGCCCATTCGTAAAGATGAACAATACCCGAGTTGGACATTCAGAGTCGGACCCTTTTCATTTTTTTGTTTTCCTGCTTTTTACTGCTGCTCGACACCACTGTGGATGCAAACCGGCCACCAGTGTTTCAAGCCGCCCTCAGCCGTTGCACTCACACCAAAATATTGTCAAGTTTGGAAGACAACAAGCGGGTAAAACCTGGTCTGCAATTTGCTGCTTCTGTCCTTTGAGCAATTTTCAACACGGTATTCTTACCTTTTATGCGTGATGCATGACAGAATGGATGCACTTTATTCAGTGCAGATGCAGATGCCAAATATATTGGGCCAGTCAGTATCCTGATAGGCAAGTGTGGAAGTCCTATTATTGGCTGAGCGAAGCGAAGCCTCTGATTCTACTTTTTGCGCTTGCTAGCGGAGAGTTTTGTGTTTCAGAACGCAAATTTCGGTCAAACGTTTCTCAGGTTCTATTCATCACACAAACACGCTAATGGGCTCGTAGGATTCCTCTATCTTTCGTGCAATCAACCTCCCCTTTTGGTTCTGAACCATAAAGGGGTTTTGACGCTGCGGCTCATTTTCTGGGGTAACTCCCAAAATTTATCATTAGCTCGCTTTTCGCTGTTATCTCTTCGTGCATATAGCAGAAAAAATGATTGGGCTGGTGTAGTTGTTTGTTGGACCAGATGGGGCATCTATTGGGCAACTTTTACGCACAAATCGCATCGTTTTTGTCCATCACCTTCACCCCAAAATGTACCCCAAAATGTCAATTTCCCATTTCATTTGAGCGCTAGAAATGATAAGACTGTAGAATTTATTTATTGGGTTAGACAGGATATTTATGGGTCTACACTATCGGAATAAATACCTTCGTTTTTATTCATCCCTTAACCCCAAAAAGTAGCACAACGTATCACCTGCTTTCTGCACTGGAGCGGTGGAAATGATTGGACTAGTGAACTTTATCATTGGGTATCATGGTGTTTGTATTGTGAGTCTTTAGCGCATTAGCAGCTCCATGTCTGACCAGCCCCAATATCCCAAATTCTACCCCAAATACTACCCCAAATATTGCCCACTTCACAACATGAGTGGAAATGATAGGGCTGGCCAATTTGTTGATAGAGAAATCAACGTATCTATTGGTCTGCTTTATCTCCCAAATGTAGCTTAATTTCTAGCTACTGACCACCCCCATAACCCCATAAAAGTACCCCTAAGTATCGAATGCCCGTGTCATTAGAGCGGTGACAATGAAGGATTGGCGAATGAATTTATTGGGCTGGATAGGAAACTCATTTATCGGACAAATGGCTTTGTTTCTGATGTCCCCCAAATTGATGTCCCATAAAGTAGCAACAGCTTACTTTACTGCGGCTGTGGAAAAGATAGGGTTGGACAAGGGACATCGAATATAAGGTTATTGCGTTCGCTGGAAGTACGGCAAAAATCCGAGAGATGGCAGGCAACGTGACGTCATCGGGAGCTAAAATAAAAGTGATTTGTCAAACATGAATTGGTGTTGCAGCTTTTCTCGCTGCATTTATTTCCCGAATTCGGATCAGTGTTCGTGTGCGCACAAATTTTCAATGGCTTTTGGTAGTGTGTTGGGTGTGTTTACGCTGCAGTGCTTGGACCAGGAAATGAGTTTCACTTGGTTTTTTGCGCGGTTCGAAAACGACTGAAAGCACTGCTCAAAATCAGTCACTGCTGCAAGCCACTCTGGAGTTGGGTCTAAAAGTTCACCTTTAGGCTTTAGATATTTGGACTAAATCCAGCCGGATGAAATCGGGTCATGATGCGACTTTTTCTCTGCAACGACCGTTCGCTGCAACGACCGCCAGTGAACTGTCAATGTCTCTCACAAAAAGGTCGATAGGTACCTACCCATATCCTGCCAAGTATACCAGAGCCCTTCACATTTCGAATATGAGGCTTCGAATGCTTCCTCAGCATCCTCGGCTTCGAACTCGCAGCTCACTTTCCTGTCGAATTCCATCTCTTCTCCCTCCTGCTGCATGTGCGCACCAGCGACACCTCGATTGCTTCAAAATTTTCTGGGCAATGCCTGTCATCATGTAGGTTTTGGAATCACTGGCATGTTCATCAGAAAAATGGCAGAAGCCTTTGAGAACCCCCAATCGAACATTCTTGCACAACTTTATGAAAGAAATTTTTTTTTTCTAGCGAGTACCTGGCCCCAATCGAACATTCTTGCACAAAAAGCTCTCTGCCACCGAAAGGGTTTTGAGAAACGCGTCCGGGAAGGCGTGTCCCCCTCCCCGAATGGGAAGAAATTTTTAAAAAATGAACCTCAAATGGTACTCAGAATGCTCAATTTAAAAAAAAAGACTTTTCCACACAAACTGTGGGGAAAAAGCTGTCTCTTGCCAATGGCAAATCTGACGAATGTTTGTCATTTCAAATTCGCAATATGCTGCTAAAATAAAGTACAAAACAAAAAATACCGTGAAGTTTAAACAAATTCCATGGGGACCAGCCTGCGTGCATTACAGCATGGTTCCCAGGGGTTGTGGCTAGCGGTTGCAGCAGTCGTTGGATTCGATTTCTGACGATGTGGATGGATTGAGAGTTGCATCGAAAATGGAGTTCGTTTTCAAAGGACGAGAAAGAATGATAGCGGAAAACTTGGCTTCCGTCGCAGGGACGGAATTATTTCTATCGTCCACAATTGACCAGCTTTTCTTCTCTCTGTCGCGACCACTTGAACAGTTCAAAAATATCCCCACCCCAAAAAAGGTCCGTCGCCACATTTTGCCGCCCTCACAATTTTGCCGCCCCAGTCCAGGCATATCGAGCCTGTTGAAAATCCGGCCCTGTGTGGAACTGCTGAAAAGTC
>JASGXE010014105.1:0-12674 GCA_030068105.1 Sinentomon sp. SZTP_YWyxl | reverse complement strand
TAACCAATTTTTCCTGCCATAGCTGCAAAAGTACCACCAATTTTTTCCTGCAATCGCTGCAGAAAGAGGCATAACCATTTTCCCCTGCCATAGCTGCAAAAGTACCACCACCAATTTTCCTGCCATAGCTGCAGAAAGTACACCCATTTTCCTGCCATAGCTGCAGAAAGTACACCAATTTTCCTGCCATAGCTGCAGAAAGTACACCAATTTTCCTGCCATCGCTGCAGAAAGTAGGGCCACACCAATTTTTCCTGCCATAGCTGCAGAAAGTACACCAATTTTCCTGCCATAGCTGCAGAAAGTACACCAATTTTCCTGCCATAGCTGCAGAAAGTAGGGCCTACACCAATTTTCCTGCCATAGCTGCAAAAAGTACACCAATTTTCCTGCCATAGCTGCAGAAAGTACACCAATTTTCCTGCCATAGCTGCAGAAAGTAGGGCCTACACCAATTTTCCTGCCATAGCTGCAGAAAGTACACCAATTTTCCTGCCATAGCTGCAGAAAGTACACCAATTTTCCTGCCATAGCTGCAGAAAGTAGGGCCTACACCAGTTTCCTGCCATAGCTGCAAAAAGTACACCAATTTTCCTGCCATAGCTGCAGAAAGTACACCAATTTTCCTGCCATAGCTGCAGAAAGTAGGGCCTACACCAATTTTCCTGCCATAGCTGCAGAAAGTACACCAATTTTCCTGCCATAGCTGCAGAAAGTACACCAATTTTCCTGCCATAGCTGCAGAAAGTACACCAATTTTCCTGCCATCGCTGCAGAAAGTAGGGCCTACACCAATTTTCCTGCCATAGCTGCAGAAAGTACACCAATTTTCCTGCCATAGCTGCAGAAAGTACACCAATTTTCCTGCCATAGCTGCAGAAAGTAGGGCCTACACCAATTTTCCTGCCATAGCTGCAGAAAGTACACCAATTTTCCTGCCATAGCTGCAGAAAGTACACCAATTTTCCTGCCATCGCTGCAGAAAGTAGGGCCTACACCAATTTTCCTGCCATAGCTGCAGAAAGTACACCAATTTTCCTGCAATTGTCAGCGGCAGCATCTGCCAATTTTCTTGCAACTGTTTTCCCTCAAGAAAAGAAACTACATTGTATCATGGGAGTCAATATTGTTTCTGTGACTATACATGTCTGGTATGCATGGATGTGCCGTGCATGGCAATGGCTGCAGGGATTCTCTCAGGGGGATGTACAGCCACAGAAACAATGATTGAATTGAATTGAATTGTATTTGTGGGTTTCCCCATTATCATACACATAGGATAGATACAACAAATTTTCACATACACTCACAAGGAAGGAGAAAGAACTGAAGCTGGGAGAAAACGGTAAGGAAATTGAAAAGTTAGGTAATTGATCAAAACGACTTAAATTATTATCAGTCAATGGAGGAGATGGACTTAAGGAGCAAATGAGTGGAAGATGCCGTTCAGCTCACCCATGTTCAGAACTCTCTGAGCTGGGCAGGCAGGAAAATCTCCTCCTAAGAATTGGTATGCTCAATGGCTGGGAGAACACTGTTGCAGGCAGTACATTCCAGTCAGCGATTGCACGCGAAAGGAAGGAAAATTTCCCAACATCTTTTTTGAAGGAGAGAGGCCTTATCTTGAAAGGGTGATCATGCCTGCCATAGAATGAGGGAGAGTGAATAAACTCAAGCAGTTCCCCCCACCCCCCAGTCGCGCAAAGCACTCGAAACAGGCACAAGAGCCGGTGACATTTTCTCCTGGCAGCCAGTGTCGGCCAACCAAGCTGAGAAATCATTGCGGACACGCTGCTTTTCCTTCGATAGTCTCCAACAACAAAGCGAGCGGCACGGCGCTGGATGCGTTCCAACGACGCAGATTTGCAAACTAAATGGGGTCCCCAGGACGTCGATGCATACTCCAAAATAGGCCTAACTAAGGCAAGATAGGCAATTCCACGTATTTTAGCGGGGCACTTCCTAAAGTTCCTTTTAATGAAATACAGAGCACTATTTGCTTTTTTGGTTACTGCTGCAATTTGTCTAGACCAATCGAGTTTGCGATCAAAAATAACTCCCAGGTATGTTGAAAAGGGTTGCGGGGATAATGGTTGGTCACACAGAACATACACAGAAGGATTAACTTTAATCGAACTACAGCAAAACTGTATAAGCGAACATTTGGTCGGGTTCAGCTTCATGGAAGAGGTCTCGCACCAGTCTTCAATTGCTAACAAATCAGCTTGCAGTCTGTCAGAGTCCAAAGAGCTGGCAATTTCTGAGTAAATGAGACAGTCGTCAGCAAACAACCTTATTTTGGACTTAACAGTGCCAGCTATGTCATTTATGAAGATCAAGAACAGTAAGGGTCCCAGAATACTTCCTTGGGGCACTCCAGATGTTACGGGTAGGTGATCAGAGAGGACGTCATCAACCTTAACAACCTGGGTTCGCCCAGTTAAATATCCCTGTAACCAGCGGAGGGACACGCCATCAAGGCCCATGTAAGCTAACTTCCTCATGAGAATGGGGTGGCTCACCACGTCAAATGCTTTGGAAAAATCTATCATAACAGCATCAACCCTTTTGCCACGGTCCAGGGCCATTGATAACTCTTGGCTGAAGGAGGCCAGTTGGGTTTCGCAAGAATAACCAGGACGGAAACCATGCTGGGCCCCGTTAAAGAAAAGGTTGGAGTCAACAAAGTTTCGAATGTGAGCTGCTAAGAAAAATTCGAGCAATTTTGAGCATGTATCAAGGAGGCTAATGGGGCGATAATTCAAAGGGTCAGATTTATCACCCTTTTTAAAGATTGGTACGATCGTTGACCTCTTCCACGCAAGCGGAATATCACCAACCTTCAAGCTGAGACAGAAAATAACAAACAAAAATTTTGCAAAAACACAAGGAAGTAGTTTTAAGAGGTTAACACTAACTACGCTAGAGCCCTCGGAAATATTACTTTTCATTGTCTTTATGCGATCAATGATCATAGCTTCACTAATTTGCGGCGTTATTCCACTGGAGAAAATGGGCCCTGACGGAATTTGTGCAACCCCGTCAGCAACAAATACACCCGCAAAAGCTCGGTTGAGAACTTCTGCTTTGCCTAATGGATCTACAATCATTTGGCCATCAGTGTGCGATTTAAGAGCGGGAACAGACTTTGAAGCTCCCCGACGTGATTTGCTATAACGCCAAAAGTTTTTGGGAGCAGAAACATTGTGCTGCAGAGAAAGGAGATACTGCTCCAAAGCCCCGTTCTTGACTTCATTGTACGAAGCAAGGGCAGATTTGTAGGCTGCCAAATGACGACTAGACACCTTGCGTTTGGAGAATAAAGCACGCAGCCTCCTTTTGTGTGATATCATATCCTTAGTTCGCCAGGGACATTTTGTGGAATTTGATACCCTCACAGATTTGGTTGGCACAAACATATCCATTGCCTTCAGGGTCATTTTTGTGAAGAGATTCCACAATTTATTTATGTCGGGGGTTACTTTTGATACCACTTCGAAGAGACTAAATTGATGCTGCAGGTAAGCAGACATCCCCTCAAGATTAGCATTTTTGAATAGGAAGATTTTGCGTCGACCAATAATAGTAGGAGGTTTCTTCAATGCCAAATCTATTAGAACAACACCATGGTCAGAAATTCCCTCCTCCACTGAGCATTTATCAATGAAATCCCTGGGGCGGGCTAGGGTAACATCCAAAATGTGATTACTGCGGGTTGCAGTGGGAGTGAATTGATCGAGGCCAAATTCTTCGGCAAGGGACAAGGCCTTTGTATTCAAGACCACTCCATAAGACGGATTTACAGCAATTGTGTTAGACTTCCAAAGCACATCAGGAAGATTCAAATCGCCAAGTACGAGCAACGGCAACCCACTTTTTTTTAACAGATTAAAATCAGTCAAACATTTGGATATGGCATCAAAAAAGTTTGAATCAGTGCCAGGTGGCCTGTAGAGAACGAGGACAAAAAAGGAAGTGACATGAGGTTTAGGAACACTCACTTTACATAAAATAAACTCAAAGGTTGGATCAGAGTAAACTAAGCTGCTACAAAAATTCTTTTCGACACAGAGGAAAATGCCACCACCACGCTTTCCCAGACGATCCCGTCTGAAGACCTCATAATACGATGGGAAAAGTTCATTATCATTTAATTCAGGGGAGAGCCAGGATTCTGTACCGACTATTAGGGTTGGCTTGTGTAATTCAATCAGGGACTCAAACTTTAAAACCTTATTTTTCAGGCTGCGAAGATTGCACATTAAAATTTTGCAATTCCCGTCAAATTTTTTACTGTTATTTGCAAGCGGGGAAAGGCAGTCGGATTGGTTTGGCGGAAACTGCGGACGCAATGCAGCCAAGCTGCCACTTGGCACTGAAGGGCAGGAGGGCATAATATCAGAAGGCAAGCAAGTTCCCCTGACCACCAGGTGATGGCGGTTATTGGGTGCAGAAAGGTTAAGATCTCCTACTTTGGAATAACTTGCTGTGATTGCATATGGTGAAATGCGAGATGGTTGAATGGGTTTGGGAAAACGGGTGAGGGAGGGATCACTTAGACTAAAAAAGGCAAGTTAAGCAACGGACGAATGAAATTAGATTCAGTGTAACCGAACCTGAGCAAACTGAAGAATGATGACTCATGATGAATGATGACTCATGTGTTTCAATGAATGTATGTGCTTGTGTTAAGGGAGTCATTATTGTTTCTGTGGCTGTACAGTACGTTGCAAAAAACCTGTTACATATACCGGGGGAATGGGAGATGATGATTTCCATTTGGAAAATACTTGTAACACATATTGATTGGCTTTGATGGGACAATTTTAACAATGTAGTCCTTGACCGCATAGTGATTCTTGCTCGCTGGTTGTCCCATCTAAGCCAATATGTGTTACAAAAGTATATTGCAAAAGGAAATCACCTTCTTCCATTTCCATTCCGTCTCCATATGTGTAACACGTACCTATCTCGCAAATGGAAATCATCATCTCCCATTCCCCTTGTGTATGTAACAGGTTTTTTGCAAGTACTGTACATACCTTCTCAAACGGATCAATGTCGTTCGGTTTTGGCGAAGACAGCTAAAGATCCAGGAATTTGTTTGCCGAGGATCTCTATTCTAATATTCATAACAGGTGGAAAACTAGAACCTTCTTACTCTCTGGCCTGTTTTCCCAAGGAAAATTTATAGGTAGGTAGGCACTTCAGCAAAACTTAATTAAGTTTAATTTCATCCCTTTTCCGACATGATACATATAGGTATACACGCTATTCAATTTGGGATCATATTTCGAGCTGAGCTGAGATGGATTTCAATTTCTCTGACAGCAGTGCAGTGCCTAATCTTGCTTTTCTGCATTCTGTCTTCCAGAAATGTGGAAACAAAACGACAGAATATTTTCGCCGCAGCTTTTTGACAGAAAACGAGCCACTGAAAGCGATTTATTTTAGGTGGGTACTTTTTGTTGCTGGTGAAGTAAGACCCACGTTTAACCCGAATTTAACCCAAGTTTGTTGGTGGTGAAGTTTGAAAAGTGTAAAAAAAGGACGGTCGGTTTGGTGGCTTTGAATGGAAACTCAGTCGAAGGCAATGCTGGCAATGCACAATGGCTGGTCTCCTTTTAGTCAAATGTCTTGCAGGCCACAGGGGAAGGAGCGTGCGGCGGGGGGCTGGAGTTCATTGGCCAGATAATATTCTCGTATGGTGATAAGTCCCGGTCAATCATTATGCAAAAAGTTGCTGGTTCTTTACGCTGTCATGCTGCACACCAATTTGCGGGACGTGGTGTTGATTTTTGGGCATTCTCGTCGTTGGTGACACGCGTTTAAGCGCGTTTAAGTGTGACTATACACTGGGCGCATAACTACGCATGCGGCACCTGACTAAATGCAGGTGACGAGACGGCGCTTCACGACGTACCTACCTGCTCTCGGAAATTGGCCGACCATCCCTGGCTTCTTCGCCAGCAGAGGCCACATACCCACGGACCTGTCTCCGTTCATTGTTACACCTGCTGCGCAAAATATGAATACCTGCTGCACACATGTTTTGAAGATGTCTTCAGCCAAGAGACAACAGGTAAACAGGTTGGGTGGGAGGGTGGACGACATCAAGTGGTGATTAAAAAGAATAAATTTGCCCTTGTGCAACAACTGTTACCTTTGTTCGCATCATCTTGTTTGAGGTGAGAGTGCTGGGGCCACAAAGAATGCACATCACAGAATCAACCGACAATGCGTTTAGGTTTTTGTAAAGGATATTGACCTGTCAGTAAATGTAGGTGATGATACTTTCCTTTACGAGATATGGGCTCGTGTTCACGCAGATATCCACTGCAATGACCCAATGGCTCTTTCAAGGGTCACAGTAGAACTTGTGGATCGCCAGCGATGGCTCATTTTACCATTCATGGTTAGCTCAGAAGAAGCAGCGATTCATCGGTTCTAAACGAGTTTCCTGCCTGATCATCTTTACCCAAGTGTCGCATGCGAGACAGGTCCGTGGGTATGTGGCCTCTGCTGGCGAAGAAGCCAGGGATGGTCGGCCAATTTCCGAGAGCAGGTAGGTACGTCGTGGAGCGCTGTCTCGTCACCTGGATTTAGCCAGGTGCCGCATGCGTAGTTATGCGCCCAGTGTATAGTCACACTTAAACGCGTGTCACCAACGACGAGAATGCCGGGGTATTGGGAAGATCCACAGCAGGGCACCAACGAGCAGATCTCCTTTGAAGGGGGTCTGAGGGACAAAGTCCGTCAGAAGAGAAAGAGAAATACATTTATTTTGGGAATCATGATTGGATTTTTTCCCAAAAATTCCACAAAAATAAATATTTTGCCCCGATAGGGAGGCGGTCGTCCCCTATGACCCCCGGTGGATCCGCCTCTGGTGCTTTCGTATTTAAAAATGTTCACAATCAAAGGCGAAAAGGAGGAAAACCCAAAGGAAAAGTGAAATGTAGACGTCTTCGCACGGTGAGGAAGCTCAGAGCGTTGTTTCCAGCGCCATCTTGATGATTGTCTTTTTGCAAGACGACCTATATAGCACGTGGCACCACAGGTGCGCTGAAATATGTTTCGGACGCGGTTGGGACTGCGTGGCCTCCGCAGGGCTGGTGGCAACTGACAACCGACGGGGAATGCCTATGGTGGTTCATCCCTCCCATGCAGCACAGATTCTTTCGGTTGCGAAGCGTTTCGCACATTGTCGGGCCATGCAGCAGCTGTGAGCTGATCCGGATGCGGCCCTCTCGAAGAGCTGAGAGCGGAGGGTCTCGAAGGAAATGACGGAAGGCGCTCTGCCATTTTCCTCCTTCAATCTTCGACTTTCAACTCCTGATGCTCCTTTCAATGCATCTCCGAGAAGGATTTAGGTTCGTAGGTACCTTTCATTCGCCAAACGGAAACGGCAAGGGAAGAAAGAAAGAAAGAATGGAAGTAACAGGCCGAATAATGTGACTGCTCGGTTTTGCGTTTGCACGTCCCAACCCTATGCAACCTTTATTTGCTCCATCAATGCTCTCGAGTGTGTAGCGGCGGCGGTATTAATGTACCCATACATGCAAAAATTGCGACCGCAAAAACTCTATGCGCAGCAGAAATTGAAAATCCTCTTTTGTAACCGAGGTCAAAATCTGACACCTCTAGAACGCTTTGCTGCAATTTGACGCTTTAATTTCTACCGCCTGCATAAGAATAAAAAGAAAGAAAAAAGTTTCGGAGGTAACAGTTGGATGGGAAAAGCACATGTATGGGTACGTTAATTCCGCCGCCACTATACAGCTGTTGCAAAAAGCAGTCACATACAGGGTCAATAGGAAATGAATTTTAACAGTGCTGCTTGACACAGTGATTCTTGCCTCGCTGACTGTCTGTGCTGTTTCGTTATGACTTACGATGGTCCATGTCTGGGTGTTCATTGAACGATTACAAAACACAACGCTTTGTTTTAATTGGGTTAATCCGCATTTTCCAAGCGTCACACCGCGATGAAACCATGGATTGAAAGTGCAGTTGAATTCACCACTCCATGAATAACAACGTGGTCTGCAAATTACCGCATGCCAGAGGGCATGCATATTTTTTTTTTCCAATCCACTTCCGCATGCGCGTCTCTAATTGGTTGTTGGGAATTCCAGCCAATTTCAACATCCAAATTTCAAAACCGAACTTAACCAAACCTAACCTGACCTAACCTAACCTAACCTGACTAACCTAACCCTATTGCGACCCCAGAAAGAGTTGCGAAGAGGTGGCAAACGTGCCAAATGGCAAAAAGCGGTGGTAATGTAAAAATCGCAAAATTGATGACGTAACAATTTGAGACGACGTGATTGGCTGTTGCGAGCTCCTGGTCCGCGGAAGTGGATTGGAAAAAAAATATGCAGAGGGCATGCGGTGATGACGATGATATGGTTGATCGTTTTTGAAAATAATTCTTATTTTAACGCTCCTTATCAACAAAATGAGCTGTTACTCAAAATTTTCTGTTGTATGGCCAGGTCGACCTGCGAGAAAGTTTTAGGTGAATGTTTACCCTTTCATATGGTACCAAATAATCACCTCATTTCATGACCGTTTTGCCCCAAAATCACTTCTTGAACTTTGTGAAAGTTCTCCATAAATTTGAAGAATAATTCGGTTCCATTCAGCATTTCACGGCCTTTGGTGGAATATTTTTCAACAGAACTGGCAGAGAAGTCCCAAATTTAGGGGAATCTTTGCCCTTTAAATGGACACCAAAAACTTTGAAATGGGCCCAGCAATTTAGGTTTTACAATCAAAATTGGACACACCGAAAAGCTTTTCCATCTACTTGCATTGCCGCTGAATGCAATCACGCAGACCGAGCATACCCAAGCTATATCTGACAAGGACTGTATATCTAGAGCAGTACCTAGTGGCCGCAGAACACTACCCTGTTGAACCGCAGAAATAAATCGAGATCGCAAGAAGTTGAAGTCTGAACCTACACCTATCTAACAGGTGGCCCCAGATGACTGCCCTGCTGAATCCAAGAAGTTACTCTAGATTCATATAAGAAGATAAAGTTTGAATCGATATATCTGTTAGTAAATGGCCCCAGGACACACGCTGTGGAACCCCGCAGACATACTCGAGATTCACAAGAAGTAGAAATCGAACCGTCATTTTGATGGACTTGCAATCAGTGTTTCATCAAATCAGTTAGCAACAGCTCCCGTTTGGCCTGCGTTTGTCCTTTGGTCAAGAATTTCCTCCGAAATCCACGCTCATCGTCACAGATTTTGCTGAAATGTCGTCTACTGTTTCCCCACGCTTTGGGACCTGTAATGACCATTTTGGCGAAATAAAAGATCTCTTCCTGTGTTTCCGCACCTGAGGCACATTATGCATGACGACCATCCAGATCCACATCCACCACGGCCGCATCTGCCGCGATGGATCGGCAGGCAGTCAGGCAGGTAGGCTGGCACAATGCACTCTGTCGGGGGAATCTTTAACAAAACTGTAATAAAATAGCAAATAGGCTGTTTTCCTTACGGGTGCTCTTTGCTGCCTTGCTTTGCCTTGGGGGTTGAATTTCTTTCTTTCTGGAAGCAAATCCAATTTCCAGCAAGAAAACAGCTCCGAACATCGAACGCAGTTGCGGCTGCACAGCCCATGCCGCCTAGAGGAAACATCGCCTCAACAGCGTCAGTTTTGGAGGCAATTTCGTCCAAGCCATAAAACACAACACTGCCCCCAAGGCATTAGCAGCCCGCTCTTCTGCACCTCCCTGGGAGGTCACGAGTCGGGGAGGCCGGCTGGGAGGCAGCAGGGCTGCGCAAACTATTTTCCCAAACGCGGTGTCCCCTCTGTCGCATTTCCCTTCTCTGCCCCTTTGTTGCGAAATTGGTATGCAACCCGCGTGCTCCGCTGTTGTGCTGTTTACATGTGTCGTAATTATTTAAGGGGTAAATGTGTTAACGTTACCAACATGTGGCACCGCGCACTTCTGGGGCGTTTTTTGGGTCTTGTTGACGGATATCACGGCCAATCAGTTGGTTGACAACCAGCAACAGGCCGTGAGGGTCAGGTTTTGCAGTTGAAAATTCTGCATAATTTTTTTCCAATCCACTTCCGCGGACGGTGGCATCGCAACAGCCAATCCCGTCGTCTGAATTTGTGACGTCATCGATTTTGGCATTTTTGCCTTGCCACCGCTTTTTGCCATTTGGCATGTTTGCCACCGCTTCGCTGCAGCTCTTTCTTAGATCACAATAGGGTTAGGACAGGCCAGGTTAGGTTAGGTTAGGTCAGGTTCGGTTCGGTTAGTTTAGGTTTCGAAAATTAAATGCTGAAATTGGCTGGAATTCCCAACAACCAATCAGAGACGCGCTTGCGGAAGTGGATTGGAAATAAAAAAAAATATGCGACAAGTCTCACGGTCGCATCAGCAAACAGGGGAGAGAGAAAATCAGGAGGGAGAAAAGAAAAAAAAAAAAACAAAGCAGGAGGGAAAGACAAGAAGAATGAGAGATATGACCAGCCACAGCTTTCGGTAGCAACTTTGCGTGGGTACCATAGTTGACTGCATAGTTGAGCACATCAAACGGTTTTAATTTAAAGGAATTTAAAGGTTTCTTTTTATAATCGCGTCTTTCTTGTAGTTTATCGGCTGGGTCCGCGTGTTTATGTTATGGTGTTTTGGCCTACATGCCACATGCTCACAGATTTAAACGGTTTAATATTCGCGTCTTTTTTGGCCTTCTTGTACCTGGCCTCAGACGTGACAGGAAGCTGCCGGCGAAAACAGCGCAGACAGAATGAGTCTTGGCATGATTTTTAAACTCGAAGATTTTGCAGTCCTCAGGTGCAATTGCAGTCTCTGTCATCAATGCCTATCGGAACTGCCAATGGTCTTCCTGTTTCCTGAGGATTAGCCCCATTCACGCATGGGCGGATCGAAAAAAAGGACGAAACGTGGGCGTCCTTGGTTCAAGAAGGAGGAGGTGGGGCAGATGTGTCTCCACGTAGGAGCACTGAGCTCGCAAGCAAATTCTGCCTGGCCTGCACGCATCCAACCTGAAATTAACATGCGAGATTTCTGGGAAATAGGAACTCGCAACCAAAGTCGACCTGAGTTCAGAAGAAAAGGTGAAATGAGGAAGCCAGGGCGGGAGGGAGGGAGGGAGGGAGGGAGCCGAGGGGGCGACCGGAAATTTAATTTCATTCCAATTCGGTTTCTGTCGACTTCGACTTATTTCCACACCTGCCTACCACCCAACCCCCAAAAACACCCTACCACATGCACTACCACCCCACTTCCTTTGTCTAATTCTCCTTCGCCCCCCTCCCGCCTCCTCATTATTGAAGTTCCTTGTTCTCCGCATCCGGCTCCCCCCACATGGGGTTCTCGGTTATCCTTCCCTCTGTGCCACTCCGTCTCATTCTTTCCCCCAGACACACCCCAAAGGTGCGGCTACGTCCAGCACTCAACTCCGTTAATTTCAACGCCAACCCTTTTCCGGTCTCCGAAGGTCGTGACAACCGTGGATCCCCTGAAACGACCTTCACACAGATCAGAAAGGCTTCAGAGATTTCGGGAGGAAAAAACACTTTGCCAAGCTCCAAGTGAGCGCAAATAATTTTCAGCTGAATTTTTTTCATCGATATACGTAAAATCAATATACAAATATACCTGCCATTTATTTCCGATCATTTTGCATTCGTTGTTGGATAGGGCGCCATTGATTCTAAAAGATACGAAATGAGGCACAAAATACACGCCTTCCATATTATCACTCGTAAAACTGTAGCAAGCTTCCTGGTATAATAATTAAACACTCCTAAGTTGGTTAGACCTTTAGAATTTCTCCAATGTTGGAATTATACGGCGCTTCAGATTTAGCCCAATTGGAATTACGGCGCTTTAGGATTCCTCCACTTTTGGAATTACAGCACTTTGGAATTTCCCCTTTGTTGGAATTATGGTGATTTTGAATTTCTCCTGTGTTGGAATTACGGGGCTTTTGAATTTCTCCTGTGTTGGAAACTGCCGCTGCAGTTTTTCTCCAGTGTGGGAATTGGGGCGCTTGAGAATTTCTCCTATGTTGGAATTACGGCGCTTTAAAATTTGTCTTACGTTATAATTACGGCGCTTTAGAATTTCTCCTATGTTGGAAATACGGCGCTGTGTAATTTTTGCTGGAATTACGGCGCTTTAGAATTTGTCTTACGTTGTAATTACGGCGCTTTAGAATTTCTCCTATGTTGGAAATACGGCGCTGTGGAATTTTTGCTGGAATTACGGCGCTTTATTTGACGCTTTAGAATTTCTCCTGTGTTGGAATTGCGGCACTTTAAAATTTGTCTTACGTTGTAATTACGGCGCTTTAGAATTACTCCTATGTTGGAAATACGGCGCTTCGGCATTCTTGCTGGAATTACGGCGCTTTAGAATTTGTCTTAGGTACGTTGTAATTACGGCGCTTTAGAATTTCTCCTTTGTTGCAAATACGGCGCTGTGGAATTTTTGCTGGAATTATGGCGCTTTAATTGACGCTTTAGAATTTCTCCTGTGTTGGAATTGCGGCACTTTGGAATTTTTTTTGAGTTGGAATTTCGGCGCTTCAAAATTTCTCCCGTGTTGGAATAACGACGTTTTTGAATTTCTCCTGTTTTGGAATTACGAGTATGACGCTTTAGAATGT
>JASGXE010014104.1:0-18102 GCA_030068105.1 Sinentomon sp. SZTP_YWyxl | reverse complement strand
AACAATTGTATTGACCAAAATTAAAAATTTAAAATAAAGCAAAGCAGAAAAAAAATCCCCCTTTTTTTCCGCTCTTTTTTTTTCTTTTGTTTTTTTTTTTTCTTTATCCTTTCTTTTTTTGTTTCTTTTTTTTTTAATACATGGGCCTACCTTTTTAATACAACATACCTTTTTTATATACATACCTACCCTTTTAACACATACATACCATTTTTTAATACATACCTACCTACATCCCTATCTTCTCGGAAGTTCTATTTTATTAGGTACCTACCGACCCACAATTTTTTTCCACTTTTGTGTATTTTTTTAAATTGTGAATGGGTATGCGTGAGGAGATGAGTGTCAGATGATTGCTAGAGATTGGATCTTGCCTGGTTGTGTGTGTGGGTGTGTCTGCTTGGGTGTCTGGAGTGATTGCTATATGACTAGGCCCGTCCACATTCCGATGATCTCTCTTCGCGGTCCTTTCCCCTCCATTTCCCCTTTTCCCCTCCTTTCGATAATGCAGCCGACTTTCGCGTTTCCTTCCCATCCCTTCCCCTCCCTTCCCTGGTACCTATATGATAAACCTCTGCTGTTCACAATTGAGGATTGCCTTAATGGCATGAAAACCTGTAGGCCTTAATGGCATGAAAACCTGTAGGCCTTAATGGCATGAAAACCTGTAGAACAGAGTAAATCTGATACTGATACCGAAATACACAGATGTTCAACCCATGGCAATGTCAAAGAAACAAACTGAGTTTGATGCACTAGAAAGCAAGACTGTTTTGAATCGGGCAACAAAAATCTGAATCTGGTTGAAACAGATTGGGATTTGAATAGGTAGGCCTAATCCAACTAACAAAGCAAAAAAAAAATGAAATAAAAATAAATTTTTTGTGGTGAGTCTAAAAAATATAGTCGTTCGGTGGATAGGATCCCACTCAGGAGGATGTACCCATTAATAGGTAGCCGAGAGGGGTAGGCTAGTTCTGCTAGCTCCGCTAATCCCCACTCCCCTGCCTCAGCTGTGTCCTTTTTAGGATGAAAAAAAATTTGTTAATCTCTCGTTTCCTTTATTCCTGGCTCTGATGTTTCATACATCACTTGCCCAGGGTTGTTCATTTGAAACATTCTGTTTAAAACAATCTGTTTTAAACAACCACGACTTGTTTAAAACAGTTTGTTTAAAACATAATTGTGTTTTAAACGAGTTTTAAACATGCCTAAAACAACCGCAACGTGTTTGAAATGCCTTGTTTAAAACAATCTGCAAAAACAAAAAAATGCTTTTTGCTTATTTACTCAATTTTCAACGTTTTTCTGTTATTGTTATCAATAAAACCATTATTGTTGCCTTTTTCAAGTACCTACCATTGTCACTAAATTTTTGCAAAAATTCGCCTTGGCAGCTTTTGGAACACGTTTAAAACTGTTTAAAACACGTTTAAAACATGTTTTCAACAACGGGAAAAAAACAGATGAAAAATAATGTTGAAAACAAAAAAAAAAACATGATTTAAACGTTTAAAACGTTTTTTATGTTTTTTTCCAACCCTGCTTGCCATTCTCTTCTGTCTTCTAGGTGACTATACTGTGTGATTGGTTAGGTATACTTAATTAAAATTCGGAGATGTGCTATTGATACAAATTTCATTGGAATACTGTTGATCTCCCGATAGGATTGGCTGGTACTGTACCTATGATACGTCTGGGCTGTGAGTTTATTTTGCTAATCTATTCTCTAATTCTTATTTGTTGTCTTTTTTCTTCCTATTCTGTTGTTTGCTGTTATTCAATTGGGTGAAGGAATAAATAACAGAAAACAGAGCAGAACATGCTGGCACTCTGGCAGCGAAACATCAACTGCTCAAAAACAGGCAAAGAGCTGTTTAAGATACCTAGGCATCAATGTTTTGCAATGGCAAAATCATGGTTTTGCGGTCGCTTGAGCACTTTTGAAAGTATACAGAGGCGCAAATTCGACAAATCATGCTGCAGAAATGTTGCTGGCCATTCAAGGACACCACATTCCAGAAAAGAAAAAGATGGAACAGCTTCAAACACCTACCAAAAATGAATAACATTTTTATGGAATCTGAAAATTTTTGCAGCTGCTGCGAATCGAACCCAGGACCTCTCGGTCTGCAGGCGAATGCTCTGCCACTGAGCTATACCCCCAAACTAAAAACTCTGTTCTAAAAGAACGCTCATATTTCACTGTTGCTGTTTCCGCAACGAAATTTTCTAGGAGAACAGCAAGCGCAATCCGCAGTCTTTTTTAATGATGTTTCGAAAATGCAAATGTAAACGGGTCAAAATAAATGATCATTAATCGACAGTTTCGATTAATGAGCTTCCTTTTAATGATCATTAAAAATTCAGATGTGAACACGGTATTGGGCTTGTTGGGGGAACTGCGCATGTCGGTTCTTTGAAACGGGTGATTCATTTTTTTGTCTTTTTGCCACTTTTGTTTCGTGTTGCATCTATTTAGTCCAATTCAGCATGTCAAACAAGTTTCGTTTTGTTTATTTTTGTAGGTAGGTACATGCTTGTTGATTTCTAGGGCTCACCTTTCCTACTGGATCGATTTTGTTGGGGCCGTGGGTGGGGACTCCGTTCTAGCTAGGCTACTTTCCTCGCCCTTCCCCGGCCAGACTTTCAAACATGTCAGGCCCACCTAGGCTACAATTAATGTCTGTGCCGTATTAGGCTAGGCAGTTTCTTTGCATTTTCAATTCCCTTACTGCTGCAGTTGCAGGTAGACATTTGCGAATAGATAGGCCCAACCCATACATACCAACTTGTGCCATGATTACTAGCCATACATATACCTCACTAACTCTTCCTATTTTTTATTTTTCTCTTGCATGCCAATGCCAAATTTTTGTCTAGGGCCTGATTTAAATATTAATCTTCTTGGAGTTATCTGACTCTTTGGTTATCTGCCCTGCTTTTGGGCTAAAATGTGGCTGCAATCATCAACTGACCTTACTGAACTTGCTACATCTATACCACCTTGGCATGTGTGTGGCTGCACTGCAATCATGTAAGTGGTTTTTTCTTGCTGTTATTCTCATTTTCTTCCTGGCCATAGCATACTACCTGCGCGGCTCTTCCTTCTTTTAAGCAATTTCAAAATTCAATTTCAAAAATCCATTTCAATATTCATTTGAGGATAATCTGCTAATTCGTTTTCACCACAAATTCTCGTAATTTCTTTGTTCAAAAATTGTATCTGCATCCCTTGTAAATTATTGTCAATTTTGGATTGTCATTTTGGTCGCCATAATACTCTGTGTTTTGGGAAAAGAATAAAAACAGAACAGAAACAGATCAAGACAACAATGTAGGTAGGCCTACCTCAAAGAAACAACGTTTCACCTAAGATGAAGAACCAAAGGGGTTGTGCCTTTGTCACTTCCGTAACATAGGTAGGCAACAGAAGTGACAAAGGCACAACCCCTTTGGTTCATCAATGTGCCTTCTGCAAGTTTCAAAAAGCTCATAGAGAAAATGATAAGTCGTAGAAAATATCATGAATTTCATTACACTGAAAAAAGCCTTTGTTCTTTCAAACACTTCTTTCTTTCCAACCCTGTTGTCAACTTTGATTCATGACTTCCCCCCACATATCTAGGCCATAGACCAATCGGAAGTTATCAGAGGTTGTCATTTGGAGATCAGTGGAATGCCTGTGTATAAGTTGTCTGTTTTTTTACTATTTCTGTTACTTGAACTCTGAACATGGCTATCAACTTATCGAGAAATCAGCAGTCTCTTGTCCTGGCATGGAAGGAGGTTCTTGATGAAAGCAGCGGCATCAATTGGTAAGTTGTCACAAAAATTATTATTGATTCTGTTGGCCTGGCATGGATCACACTATGGTCACAACAATTGATCTGTGTTATCCTGGCGTGGATCGCACTGTGGTCTGCAATGAGTACATCTACCTGTAGCTACAAGATCACAATATCAAAATCACCACAGGTCCAATAGTTTGTCTCTGCCACTACCCAGCTGTGGAGAGATCTGCCTCGGATGGAGTTTCCCACCAAGTTGTTTCCAAAATGCATTCCCGATTTCTGTGGGGCATTATTTTATTGGAATAAAGAATAGGTACTTTTTTAAAATGCATGCGGGAGAGATTTCTCCAAGACTCAAGATGGCAAATTATTGCATGATTGCAAGCAATCAGCATTGCATGACAAAAAATTGCAAACAATCAAATGAAGGTGTAGCGAGTCTGTCCCAACTGAATCACAATTTTGTGGAAAAATAACTATTCTTTCATGATGAGGGTCAGAAAGGTTCTGTCATTTACAACATGAGCCTCGCCTGACCTGTTGTTTCTTACAGAGGATACGATCCATGTTCAATTGGGGTTTCATTGTCTGTTTCTGTAACACTGGTAGGTGGTGCAAGTGACTTTTCAGTGAAGTTTGCAATTGGAGTGAATCCCGCAGTACTATGTACTGACTGGGATAAAATATCTGCTCCGACTAGCTCAGCTCACATGAGACTCCTATTTCTGAAAATGGCAAACTTCAAGCGACGATTCCAAAGAAAAGAGCCAACACCAAGAGTTCAATTTTTAAATCATTGGCCAAAATTGTATTGAATGATTTTCTGCATGATATGCACTTGAAATTCAAAATAGAAAGCTCTTATAATTTAATAAGGGAGCGACCCTTCATTCATACATCACACTCACACCCCCATGTAAAACCATTTTTGATTAAAATTTAAAATCATTTCAGCGTTAATCCTCAATGACAAAATAAATTCTGTATGACCAGATGAATGACCATGTGACTAGACTGACCAATAACTTAACTTGACTACAAGACTGACAAGTAATTGCCGGCAAAACAACTATAAACAACCTACAAGGTGCACCAGACTAACCTCAACTGCCAGAAGGGCTAACAAACTCGATTCCACTGGGAGAAAGGACTTGGAATGGTGGGGACAACGATGCGATCAGCTGATGAATGACTAGTTTCTAGGCCATGAAAGGTTGCTCAGTCAGGAATAGCGTCTGACCTAGCAATTGTTGCAACAAGGAGTTGCGGAGAGAATAGGGAGATTGTAGATTGACTTGACTGGTTTTAATTGTCTATAGATTGCACCGAAACCAGCTCCATTCCAGACGAAGATCGACAACTGTGTTTCTGGCAACAGTCAGCATGTAACAGTTCTCCGAACTCGACCAGCAGCGTGCACAGCACAGAAGTATCACCCAATCGACGGAGTGACAGATTCACAGTCTCAGAAATATTTTCTCGACGAAGAAATTTCGCATTATATGACCCGAAGAAATATCAAAGCGACGGTGGAGTGATATCACAGGCGAAAATTATGACTAGAAATTGATTCCGGCAAACAAGTTCAATTATCACAGATAGACAAAATGGCAACTCGACGAAAGACTTCACTTTGACTTTTGATTTTGTCGAACCAACATCCAACCACAGGAATTGCTTTTTTCCCGACGAAATCCAGCTCCCCTGTCGACGAACTTCGAATTCCCAGATGCCCCCTGAAGTAGATTGACTGGAACCCCCCAAAAACTTCTCAAAATCTCCCAACCGCCGCAACAACCTTTCAGCACGGCAGCTCCCAACAGACGGCGTCTCAGCTCTCCCTTGTTCTTGGCATTTCCGAAAAACGTGTCGCGAACACATGATGCGCAAAATTTAAAAAAAAAACCATTTCCCGCAAAATCGTCACATTATTCCACTATTTGAATTTTTCTCACACCAGATAATTTATTTTGCAACAAAACCCCCCAAATATTTCCAAAAAACAAAATCCAAAATTTAAAATCCCGAGACCATTTTCCAAAATTCCTTTTCAAGGTTCCTCACATTTGCCAAAACCATTCCCTTTTGCAACGTTGCCATTTCCGAAACTCAAGCATCGCTTTTTCGTTTTCCGTGCATTTTTCCTGTTTTGCAAATTTTTCCCCCCGGACAGCCGAATTCTCTTCACAATCTAATGGCAATCGCAATCATGTGCTTAAATGCAATTGCATGAATGAATTAATTTCCTTTATTTCCAAAAATACACAAACAATCAACAAAAGAATTCTTGGAGAAAGGCTGGGACCTTAGCCAGATATGGCCTTCCTTTTTAGAAATACACAAAAATAACACATCGAAAAAGAACAATCAATGGAAAAAACTGAACTAAAAATCACGAATTTGGGGATTTTAGGAAGGCAATTCAGGAAGTCATTGTTTCTTTCCACTCTATCCTATTCCTTGACACTCAACCAGAATTTTACGATGAAGCAATTATGCACGTGAAACCATCCTAAGGAACTTTTTAAACAACTTTTTGGGGTGACCTTAGGGTATTCATTCAAATAGACCTCCAATGAAAATTGGGGATGGTCCCACTGCCCCTCGATGTGGAGGCCCCACATCGAGGCAGCAGCAGGCTCATTTCTTATTTTTGTTTTTTGAGAAATACCTATAAAAACTTTGGAACACAATCCAACCTACCTTTTTTCACCAGGTCTTGTAACCTGTATGGTGTTTCCTTTTGCTGTGTTGGGAAAATGTTTTAAACTGTGGGCCAGGCCTCGGGTTGCAATAGGTACCTACCTAGCTACTGCAATGACACTTGAGACTGAGTTGACATGTCGAACCTAAATACGACTCTTCCTTGCTATCGGGCACACAAGGACAAGCGCAGGTAAGCTGAGCAAAGAGAGCAAATTACCAACCTTTGTAGAAACCAAAAGAAAAATCTGAAACTGTCCAATTGAATTGGCATGTGTGGGAAAGACAATTTTGTCAAAACTTGCCTTCATTTTTGGTGGACCCACTCGGCTCCAAAATTTTCTGAGACCACGTGTGAGGTACCTACACCTACTTTTGTCATAACTCTAAGAACAACACTTTGAAATCCGGCCTATAAACTTGTCTTTATTTGGACTTCCCGCAAAAAAGCTTGTAAATTTAATAATAAAACTCTAGTGTTAAGTCAATCAGGCCAAGAACCAACAGTAGGTAGGTAAGTAGGTACCTATTTGACTTCACCGCATTCTCGGGGAATGTGAAACAAGCCTGGAAAAGTGTTGACGGAAGCACTCACAGCTTTGAACCAATTTGCCACAAAAATTCTTTTCAATGAGGCTAAATATTATTGGAAATTGAGCATCTGCAGCCTGCTGGAGGTATGAATGGTTTCCGAGATACCTAGGTACCTGCAGGTTTTAGAATTTCAGGCAACGTAGAATTTCTGCTATAAATTAATTTTGTTGGCTTCGCTTACACCACACACATCTGCTATTTCTATTGCAGGGCTCTGTTTGGTTATGAAGGTCAAACATATGTTTTGAAGTTTGTGAAGAAAGGAGGTCAGTCAAATGCATTTTGCATCCACCTTTACTGCGTTTTACTCTTATCGGGGTGCTTAGAATTGCCTTTGGAGACTGTTTACATAGCTGTTTTGCTTTGCAGTTTTTCCAGATGAGTGATATTCATATGTCCTTTACCTGCAGCCTGCGATGAAGCCCTTTTTGCTGTTCCACATTTGTACAGATTTTTGCTTGAGTGAAAAATTCCCTGGATCCACCTCTCCACCCTATTTTCGTTAGGTAATTTTTTCACCTAGGTACAATAATTTCAGCGTGCACTACGAACGAAAATACCAGGAAACATTATCAAATACTTGCAAAAAGGATTAACAGCCAATTCCGTTCATTTTTGTGGAAATCCGTGGAAACGTGACGTTTCGCTCCCGCCTCAAGGAGCTTCTCAGGCAAACACCGAGTAATGACAACCTATGATTGTGTGTTTGTCTGAAGAAGCTCCACGAAGCAGCAAGAGCAAAACGTCGTAATTCTAAGAACGAACGGAGTTGGCTGTGAGTCGTTTTACAAGTAGAATGTTTTTTTTTTTATTGTGTTCCCGGTATACCTTTTGCTAGTCCACCTTTTGTCGGGCTGTACCAAGAGCGTGCACTTCATTGATGTGTTCTGAGTTGTCAATTGAAAATTTTTGAAAATTGTGCATCTGACTGAAATTTTCGAAAAATAATTGTGCATCTGACTGACATGTTTTTTCATGAAATTTTTGTATGTTTGCCCAAATTTTTGAATTTTAATTGAGTAAATGCAGAAAAAAAAACCTAGCTACCCACCATTGCCCTGTTTACGTTGATTGTTTGATTTGCATGCTGGTCATTCTCTGGCGCAAGTTGATGAGGTGGGCATAAATATTTTTACCCCAATGATAGCAAGCTATGTGAGCCCTGAATTTACTGACTATTTTCCTGCATAGTTCATTTTTGTGAAAGATGTGTTGGCGTAAATACCGAATTAATGATAATTATGTTAGGTAGGTACTTGTCAAAGTTGTGAAAATTTCTCAACTTATTTGCAGGTGGCGGTTTGGAGGAATTAATTGAAGAATTCAACAGTGGAAAGATAATGTATGCATTTTGCAAGATCGTCGACCAGAAAACCAAACTGCCCAAATTTGTCCTCATCATTTGGGTGAGCGTTCTCTTTTTTTTCGTCATTGTTGTCATTTCAGCATAGTGTCCTGTTTATCACGTGGGTTTTGCAGATTTGAAAGCTAAACCCGCTAGGGATTTAAATTTTGAGCAAACAAAACAGGCTCTCTGATTTGGTCAACATCTTTGGAATTTCTCGCAACGAAACAAAAAAAAAACATATCTCCATCCCCCATTTTATGCTCTGTTGTTCTGCCTTCAGAAACTTGCTCTTTCAGTGATGTTGCACAACACTTTGTTAAAGGCCACCCGTTTTGTTTTGTATTCGGGAAAAATTTAAACGCATGAGGGTGCATTCATTATGAATGCCCATTTGGCATTCCAGCCACATTTCACAAGAAAATGTGGCTTCGAATGTTTCAGCATGACATGTGGAGACTCCAAATTTGCAAAAGTGCTTCAGCTCTTGGCTGTCTCCATCCCCCAGATCCCCTGCCAAGGGCTCTGCCCCTCAGAAACCCCACACATTCAGCTAAAACCTGCACTACTGGCACCCCTGCTTCTTTTCAAGCCCTGGCCCCAAAACTTCCGGCCTGATTACAGGCCTGGGACATTGTGATTTATGATGAACAAACAATCCAGACAGTTGAAGTGTTTCACTTTTCACCACCCAAGTAGAGGAAATTGTCAAAAGAACTAAGAGGTACCTATTGATTCATTGATCATGATTTTTCTTTCAGAAGTAACCTGTGATTCTGGATCACTTCTTCCCGGGGTTCGTTATTTTATTTGGCCAATAGTGGGTGCTGTCAGAATTGTCTCCCAAAATTATTGCGCCTTGATTTGTGTTTGTGAACTGTCCCTGTGTACCCCGGTCTTCCCTAACCTTGCATCATAGAAGAATGGCAAAGATCATTAATCTTAATCTTAATTTCTGAGGTGCTACCAATTTTCCCAACAGTAGGCCTAGGCCTACTGAAGTGTGTAGGAACAGAGTGGGTGTCATTACATGCCCTCGTTATTTTCAGAACCATTTTACTCACTGGGAAATTTATAACTGGTTTGGGATCATGGTGAAATGTTGTGAAAAAAATTGATTATGCTAAATATGAAATTTGCCCTGTGAAAGAGCTGATGAATGATTGTAATTTTGTTTGCTCATGTTTTCTATGCCTGCCAGCAAGGTGAGGGTGCTCCATCGATGAAGAAAGGTATCTGTGCCAACCATGTTCATGATGTTGAATCCTTCTTCAAAGGTGCTCATCTTACCATAACTGCCCGAACAGATGATGACATAGAAATTGACAGCATCATGGAGCGACTGTCGAAAGTTGTTGGGTCTGGCGTTACTTTGACTGAGCGGTCTGATGCAGAAGACGATATAAAACCCATTGTTAGTTTTATGTCTGGTTTCTTTCGAACAAAAGGCAATGTATTCTCTCCACAAAGCATTCTGTCAAATTAAATTTATTGCCTTTTCTGTACACTACATGAGCAAAATAAACCAGGAAGGGAGCTTTTGTGGGATCCAGGTTGGGTAAATTTTGATAGGATTTTTGTATGTCTCTCATTGGTTCATGAACTCTAGATTTTGTCAATGGGAATGTGTGTTTACCCTTTACCGAGGTAGTTAATGCAGAGGTACGCCAGTTATGAAATCCGGACGAGGACACTGACGTCACTGTATCACACAAGTGGCAAGCGCAGCTGAAAGTGAATTGCGGACCGCGGTGCGAAGTACAGAAAGTCAACTTTCTCTTGAACCAGGCAACGGATTTTCATGAAAGTTTTTGTGGTACAAAGCTGAAAAAAATAACGATTTCAAAAATGTATAATGATCCCAAACTTTCTGCGAGCAAAACTCCGAAATCATTTGAGGAACAAATGCGTTCAAGTTAAGATGGCATCAAATTCCGGGCCCCTGCCAGAAACTTTCAACGATTGTGCGATTTTTTCCATTGCAACATGGTTACCACCTGTGGAAAAGTTGTAGAGGAAGCTTTCCGCTTACGCCAAAATCATTGAATTTGGACGTCATTTGACCACTTTATCGAGAGAGAAAAAATGGTCAAATGCACACGGCAAATCAACGGTTGGCACAGAGTCCCTTTTAAGCAGAGGCTTCGGTTTTGATCCAACCAATTCAGCCTTGAAATCCCTTTCAAAAGCTTCAGAAGGAAAATGCTTTGAGCAAACAAAGGCGTTGTCGACGTTGAACGGGTCCTTACGTTTGCACTTGTGAATCCACGTTTCACGGACTTTCGGATCCTTGGGAAATCTGTGAAAACTTCGCCCGAGCAGATTATTTCTTGACGAAACTTCACAATCTGCAACGGCGCAGAATAGACACGATGATGCGATACGTGTCCACCCACGTTCATGTGTCCACTGAACTGACAAGCTTGGTGGTGAAGATGACACCCTCACCTCTCAGAGCTCTGTCTAATTAGCGGCTGGAGCTTGTAAGCTCCGAATTTGCGGAACAGCGATAAAACTCAACGAAACTTTGTTGAACAAACCAAACCCAACCTAACCACCCAAATTAAACAAACCTCGCCCAAGATGACCAAACCTGACCAATTTGAGCAACTTGTCGAAACCGACATGCCCAAAATTACATTCGGATCTTCCGAGCTTCAGCCATTTCCCTCTGTCTGCTCTCTGCTGCTGGCCGCAGAGAAAAACCGAGAATCGCAGCCGAGGACTTCGTGCATGAAAGTGTTGTGTTCCGCA
This sequence comes from Sinentomon sp. SZTP_YWyxl, assembly GCA_030068105.1. Taxonomy (NCBI): domain Eukaryota; kingdom Metazoa; phylum Arthropoda; class Protura; order Sinentomata; family Sinentomidae; genus Sinentomon; species Sinentomon sp. SZTP_YWyxl. Next base: position 6,912 of record JASGXE010014104.1, on the reverse strand, counting down.
CGTTCTGGGCCCAAAACAGAATCATGCTTCCATGGCGCGTTATTTCTCTCGATAAAATGGTCAAATGACGTCCAAATTCAATGATTTTGGTGTCAGCGGAAAGCTGGAAGCTTCCTCTACAACTTTTCCACAGATGATAACCATGTTGCAACGGAAAAAATCGCACAATCTCGCACAATCGTTGAAAGTGTCTGGCAGGGGCTCGGAATTTGATGCCATCTTAACTTGAACGCATTTGTTCCTCAAATGGTTTCGGAGTTTTGCTCGCAGAAAGTTTGGGATCATTATACATTTTTGAAATCGTTATTTTTTTCAGCTTTGTAGGTACCACAAAAACTTTCATGAAAATCCGTCGCCTGGTTCAAGAGAAATTTGACTTTCTGTATACTTCGCACCGCGGTCCGCAATTCACCATCAGCTGTGCTTGCCGCTTGTGTGATACAGTGACGTCATTTTGTGCTGGCTCGCACGTTCGGAATTAATAACTGCCGTACCTCTACATTAACTACCTCGCCCTTGACTGCAATCAGCTAATCATGCCCAGAGAACTCGGATCACTGGAGGATCATTGTTGTCCAGAGTGCTTCAATGAATGTCATTCGTTGCCCACAAAACCATCAAACCCCCTATTACCCATTCTCTCTGAGACAGTGGCTATGGTGTCTAGGTGTGGCATGGCAACTGTACCACCCATCACTCAACACCAATGTCTGAATTTCCATACGGTCGTATGCACCAAAGCCACTAACCCTTACCCTAAGCTAGAAAAAGTCAATACCATTTTCAGATGCACCTTTCTCAACGATGGAAAATGAATGTCAAATTTTCCAACAGATTTCTATGCCTACATAAAAATTTTATGGAAATAATTCTGTTGGAGAATTTGATTTCTATGCACAACATTGTTCCTTTTCCATCATTGAGAAAGGTGCATCTGAAAAAGGAATTGACTTTTTCCAAGCTAAGGGTTAGGGTTTGTGGCTTTGGTGCATACGACGGACAGTGTTTGCTTCTGGGTCACTGTTGAAACATGCTCAGGGCAAGTCACCGTCATGATCATCCCCGTTTGAATTCTCTAATCACATCCTTGATATTTCCAAATGAAGGTGCATTCCCTCCAAATGCCATGTGCCAGAATGGATAGGTACCTACCATCTCTTTCAGAGATGTGTGCCAGACTGGCGTTAATACCCCAACAGGAAATCACCATTCCGGAACCAGTTTCCGCATGCAAACTGCTAAAAGACTGTTTAGATCCAAGCAAGACAAGGACCAGACAAAATTAAAATCCACAGTCGATGCTAAACTTTCCGGTTAAACTCCAATGCAAATATTTATTCACTTGTATCATTTGAAGAAAAGTCCAGGATCCTGTGTGGCATTTCATAGCTAAATTTTTGGTATATTTCCTGGCGAAGTCGTCTGAGGATAAAACAATATTTTTATGTAGATACCTAGGTACCTACCTACCATGCATGATAATTTTTATGTGAATACCTAGGTACCTACCTACCATGCATGATAATTCTGCCCTTGTCTTATTTTTATCCATGGAATTTATATAAAAAGAGTTGAGTAGTGGCTTGCCTACCTGCAGAACTGTTTGTTATTTTTGCTGATTCCGACACTATATTTTTGCCTTTTTATGAAATAATTCTTCATTTTCCTTTTCCTGCTATTTGTAGGGATCTAGATATAACCGTGTTATTCCGGCCATGGAAATTGATTCCAAGGAAAGAGACAAATTTTGGGAAGCAGCTGAGAGAGAGGAGAAGGAGAGGCAGGAAGAGCAGCGTAAGAGAAAAGAAGTTGAGAGGATGAAATTGGAAGAGGAGATAAGGAAAAGGGAGGTTGGTAATTTTGGTCATGATTAAAATTTGCTTCGGCAACTGATTATCATCACGAGTTGGATTGTTATTGAAAATTTCCCATCTGCATATTAACCATGGCAATTATTATTGTTGGAATTACAAGAAACTTGACTTCCAAGCAGACAAGTTTTATTTTATTCATACCATAGGTAGGTAATCTAATTCTTCATTACTACCTATTCTCCAGGTGAATTGAACTTCTTGAGTTTCTTTTCGGTACCTATTCGGAGTTTTCCTGTTTGTGTGTGTCAAAATGTTACTTCACTGGCAGTGCTCGCTGACTTGCTTTTATCACAGGATAGTTGCTTTACCTTACCAGAATAGCCTCAACCTGAATTGGCTAAAGGGGGAATGACTTTCTACCTTCGTGGATAACTTTTATTTATCAGTTGAAATTAAAAAAAATTCGGCACACATTCAAAGGTCGATTAGATGAGACTGAGCAAGTTATTCTGTCTGCGATGGCTGTCACTGCTTAAAAAAAAGTGGGACTATGCAGCTTTATTTCATCAATGTTTGAAGTGTTATCATCCCTCTAAGGTTCATGTTATTAGAAATGTCTCTCAAAATTGCCTACGGAGTCTGATTTTTCAATTTTTGGCTAAAAAAGTGATTACGGCAAGCCTAGACAGTAGCAGGTCCGGTCAAATGCCCGCAACTTTTGAACCAGGCGGAATTTCTGAAAGCGGTTCAAGTCCTGGATTGAGGAGACACTGGAGAAAAACTGCTTGAAAATATGAAGCTAGAATATTTGAAATTTTCCCTTTTTACGATGGTGCTCCCCCTTCAGTTTGTGCTGTGTTTATTCCAAGGCAACCATTTGGTTGGACTGTAAAAATTTCTGTCGGTGTGTGCATGGCTGAAACTTGACTGAAAGTTATTCTGTGCTACATGCTGTAAAAGAGGCAGGGAACCACCTTTTGTTGTTCAGGATGCATTGCAATAGGCTTGAGGCATAAAACGAACTTTTACGCTGTGTTCATGCTTTTTCCCCCTAAGACTGAAGAAGCACGCCAGCGTGAACAAAGGGTCAAGGAGCGTTCAAAGTCAATATGCGAAATTCGTGAGTCGGAGAAGTTGGCAAATGCCAGCAGGTTGTCCAAGTTGGAGTCAGAGCGGTGGGATAAGACATTGAAGGAGGACAAACAAGAGCAAGAGGAGAGGAGGGCTCGTGATGAAATGATAAAACGCCAGAGAAGTGAAGAAGCCCACCAGGTGAGTTTGGTGTGTGTGGCATGGCATGTTTGCTGAAAAATACCTTTATTCGAAACTTGTGCCGAACAGCTTTTCCAAGAACTCTCCCGAAAAAGGCCATGAAATCCTTTTTGCATTATTTTTAATGGTATCACATTCGCAATGCTTTTTGAGCCTCACAACTCTGCCAAAAGCCCTGATTGCCAATATTCATACCTAATGTTGGATTTATAAGTGTATGGGAGCAGCTCTTTCAAGAACATACTTCAAGACCACCTCATTTTGGGTCGCATGATTTACCTGTCTTGTTTGTGAAATTTCATTATTCAACGACCTTGCATTACCTGGAATTCTTCTTGAAAAATGAACACATGATGCAGTGGAATATATTTTACCTGTATTGAACAAATGTTGGCCTAGTTCCGGAGATTCTGGGAGTTTCTAAATGTGTAAGGTTTGGTCAAAGGTCATATCAGAATACTTTTTGGCATGTCAGGGGAAAGCATCTTCAAACCCAGAGGGTCATGTGACATGTGAATATCCTCTTGCAGGATCTGATGGAGGCTGATATGCGCCAATCTCTTCATGGGGGCACATACTGTTTCGAAATTGCATGAGTACCTAATCATTGTGACGTTGAGGTGTCAACGAAACCAAATACCCGTACCAGCAACATTTGACTTCATCAGCTCCACATGGAGACATCCCATCCACCTTTGAATACGTGGAGGCAATCCAATTTACAGTGTGAAGCAGGCCACATAATTATTGGCCTATGACGAGAGACAGGGTGGCCCACGCATACCAGATTCAAAGGTGGATGCATTGCAACTGTGTGATGTGGAGCAGTCAAGCTGATGAAGTCAAAAGTTGCTGGTAGGTATTTGGTCTGGTGAACAACTTGATCATCATCATTCATCATGTTGTCCTGGATCCTTGACAGAGGCACATGCTGTTTCGCATCAATTTTTACTTGATCATTTCTTCAAACAAAGAAATGGAAGAGGGTTTGTGATAACCAATGGTGATAACCAGACACAAATTGTGATAACCAGACACTGTCCTGTGATAGAGGGACCCACTCTGTCATTCAAGTGCCAAAAACTGTCATCATTAAATAGAACTGCAAGGAAGCATCGAGTCGCCACCTGGTGGACTTTTGACTATCCGCAGCGGAAACTAATTTTCACTCTGGAAGTTTTTTTTGTCTCAAGCAAACTGATTTTGACTGTTTCAGTTGATTTCCCAACGAACCATTGATGCAAGAGCCATTTTTGAGCAGAATGCATCGGCCGGCCAACTGGCAAACAAAAGACGTTCCTCAGCTTCAGCTGCCATCATCTCCTCCACTCATCAGTCATCAAAAACCACAGCACCCGCTCAAAACAACACAAGCAAAGTGAATGGTTTTGGTTCAGCTACTTCACCAAATGAAGATGGCAGGCAGGGTGTTATCACTGGTGTCAAGTCACTGTCGAATAGAATGGACAGCATCAACGAAATGTCCAACCATGTAAATTCTCTGCCACCAATTAACAACGAATTAACGAATGGCAAAGGTAAGCAAACAAGCGGACATGTTTTCTTTTCCAAAGGTTTTTTGGTTTTTCCAAAAAGGGACATGTTTTCTTTTCCAAAGGTTTTTTGGTTTTTCCAAAAAAGTGGACATGTTTTCTTTTCCAAAGGTTTTTTGGTTTTTCCAAAAAGTGGACATGTTTTCTTTTCCAAAGGTTTTTTGGTTTTTCCAAAAAGTGGACATGTTTTCTTTTCCAAAGGTTTTTTGGTTTTTCCAAAAAGCGGACATGTTTTCTTTTCCAAAGGTTTTTTGGTTTTTCCAAAAGTGGACATGTTTTCTTTTCCAAAGGTTTTTTTGGTTTTTTCCAAAAAGTGGACATGTTTTCTTTTCCAAAGGTTTTTTGGTTTTTCCAAAAAGTGGACATGTTTTTCTTTTCCAAAGGTTTTTGGTTTTTTTTCCAAAAAGTGGACATGTTTTCTTTTCCAAAGGTTTTTGGTTTTTCCAAAAAGCGGACATGTTTTCTTTTCCAAAGGTTTTTGGTTTTTCCAAAAAGTGGACATGTTTTCTTTTCCAAAGTTTTTTTGGTTTTTCCAAAAAGTGGACATGTTTTCTTTTCCAAAGGTTTTTTGGTTTTCCAAAAAGCGGACATGTTTTTCTTTTCCAAAGGTTTTTTGGTTTTTCCAAAAAGGACATGTTTTCTTTTCCAAAGGTTTTTTGGTTTTTCCAAAAAGTGGACATGTTTTCTTTTCCAAAGGTTTTTTGGTTTTTCCAAAAAGCGGACATGTTTTCTTTTCAAAGGTTTTTTTGGTTTTTCCAAAAAGTGGACATGTTTTCTTTTCCAAAGGTTTTTTGGTTTTTCCAAAAAGTGGACATTTTTCTTTTCCAAAGGTTTTTTGGTTTTTCCAAAAAGCGGACATGTTTTCTTTTCCAAAGGTTTTTTGGTTTTTCCAAAAAGTGGACATGTTTTCTTTTCCAAAGGTTTTTTTTTTTTTCCAAAAAGCGGACATGTTTTCTTTTCCCAAAGGTTTTTTGGTTTTTCCAAAAAGCGGACATGTTTTCTTTTCCAAAGGTTTTTTTGGTTTTTCCAAAAAGTGGACATGTTTTCTTTTCCAAAGGTTTTTTGGTTTTTCCAAAAAGCGGACATTTTTCTTTTCCAAAGGTTTTTTGGTTTTTCCAAAAAGTGGACATGTTTTCTTTTCCAAAGGTTTTTTTGGTTTTTCCAAAAAGTGGACATTTTTCTTTTCCAAAGGTTTTTTGGTTTTTCCAAAAAGTGGACATGTTTTCTTTTCCAAAGGTTTTTGGTTTTTCCAAAAAGTGGACATGTTTTCTTTTCCAAAGGTTTTTTGGTTTTTCCAAAAGCGGACATGTTTTCTTTTCCAAAGGTTTTTTGGTTTTTCCAAAAAGTGGACATTTTTCTTTTCCAAAGGTTTTTTGGTTTTTCCAAAAAGTGGACATGTTTTCTTTTCCAAAGGTTTTTTGGTTTTTTCCAAAAAGCGGACATGTTTTCTTTCCAAAGGTTTTTTTGGTTTTTCCAAAAAGTGGACATTTTTCTTTTCCAAAGGTTTTTTGGTTTTTCCAAAAAGTGGACATGTTTTCTTTTCCAAAGGTTTTTTGGTTTTTCCAAAAAAGCGGACTTTTTTCTTTTCCAAAGGTTTTTGGTTTTTCCAAAAAGTGGACATGTTTTCTTTTCCAAAGGTTTTTTTGGTTTTTCCAAAAAGTGGACATTTTTTCTTTTCCAAAGGTTTTTTGGTTTTTCCAAAAAGCGGACATGTTTTCTTTTCCAAGGTTTTTTGGTTTTTCCAAAAGTGGACATGTTTTCTTTTCCAAAGGTTTTTTGGTTTTTTCCAAAAAGTGGACATGTTTTCTTTTCCAAAGGTTTTTTGGTTTTTCCAAAAGCGGACATGTTTTCTTTTCGAACTCCAGAGGATTTTCACTTTCATGGAAACTTTGGAAATCGCAAGTTTTCTTGATTTTTTCGACAGCATGCATCACACCAACAACATGGCCCATTTTTGGAAATCGAGATTTTCCCTCTGAAATTCCGAAGCAAACATCCCTTGGACCCTTCTCACCTCCATGTGTGAGCCGAATTTTGACCTTTCATTGCCCTGATGGTATCCATACTATCTCTGAAGTTGATGATTTGTTTTGCAAGACAAAAGCTACTCTGTGGCATTCTCTCTCTCCCTCCCTCCTAAAAGAGTCAAATGATTTCAAATGCAATGATCTTGGCATCATCAAAATGCTGAGAGCCTCCTCTCCAACGCCTCCCGAAGTCGAAGGGAGGAACAACCTTTCAAACAACCAACAAAAAAATCAACAATTATTGCA
>JASGXE010014103.1:0-12191 GCA_030068105.1 Sinentomon sp. SZTP_YWyxl | reverse complement strand
CAGCCGAACTGCTATAAACAGAAAATCTTTAAAAACACGTAAACAAAACAACAAATACCTACGAGGGTCGTGACGTCAGTGTTCTGCTAATAACAATGCTGCTTATTTTGACAAGTACCTACCTGTGCGTGGTTTGCTTGAAACGATAAATAAACTTTCTGATTTGGACTACGCCCACGAGGAAAACCCCAGCAACCGAATCCCGGCAGAGAGAAAGCTTGATGAACTTGAAAATGAAGGATTGTCGAATGCCCATCTAAATTTTCAATGTTAGCCTATTAGCTATTAAGGGCCAACTGCAAATAATTGAGGTGGCAGATTCTCAGCCAAATTTGAAAAATTGCCACCCATGTTAACATCCGGCATACTATTCGATTTTGTGACGGCATTTATTATTTTTTGTCACAATACTGCTGCGAACTTAGATAGCAGCTGCAGACGAGGAACAAAGTTCTGAATCAAAACAGTTTAGAAACAATGTTATGCCAATGAAAAGTTGAAAACGCAATGAGGTCAAAAAACGATCAAGTGAAAGTGATTGAAAATTGGAAGAAGGAATGAATGATGCATCAATACGCAGGTGTGACGTATGGGGATGCAGACATTATCACAATGATAACAGACATCAATTAAACGTGCGAACGACAACGACATTTTTAGGCTAAATGTTGAGTGGATGGACAAAGAACCAACTGTAAAAAATAAGGTGGCAAATTCTCACCTATTAATTCTCACCCATATCGACAAGCAGAAACTCGATTCTTTTCGATTTGTGACATCGTTGTTCAAGAACACTTGTTATGCCAAATTTTGTTGCAAATGTTTAGCAATCTCAACTTGGGGGTCGAAGGAGAAAATGTTTAAATTTAAGTAGCAAATTCTAAGTCGGCGAAATTCCCACTCATATCAACCGGTGGCAACTTGATGCACTTTGATTTTGTGATATTATCACAATGTTCACAGGCATTTGTTATGCCGCAGATTTCGTCGGAAATGTGAGGTACCTATCTTGAGTGGATTTGCCGACAAAATTGTGGCAGCAAATTACGTGTGTCACCAGTTGGTAAATCGAGGGCAGTTGCAACGTTTAAGTAGCGCCCACACACATCAGATTCCAACAAAGCATGCCTGGCGTATATATACTGGCGGCGGAAAAAGATATTACCCATACATGTGAAACATTCCCATTCTTGAGATTTTAGCAAAAACTCTATGCTGTCTCGTAAAAGATCCTCTTTCATAACTAATGTCAAAATCTGACACCTCTAGAAAGCTCCGTTCACCGTTGCAATTTGGCGCTTTAATTTCTACCAAATGCATAAGAGTAAAAAGAAAGAATAAAAAAGTTTCGGAGGCAACAGTTAGATGGGAAAAACACATGTATGAGTAATCTTTTTCCGCCGCCACTGTAGGTACATATGTTGATGCACGAGGCCAAAACCAAATTGTGAAAATTTACCATTTTCTGTGAAATTCCATCATTCCATGTGTGGGTATTTGCAAATTCCATCATTTCTTCATGCTGTTACCGCTTCTTCCAGTTTTACTCTGCTAAGTTGTCTCACAGTACCAGTCAAAACGACTCTGATATACATGGCAGGTGAATAAAAAATCCACTGTCAGTTCCTCTGTCAATGATTAAAATGATGGCTCGACATTTGTATGGCATGGATAATTTTCTTGTTTTACATTTTGACAGTTTTTTGAGTTCTGTTAAGGTGCTAGAACTTGTTAACGACGAACCAGCGCAATTTGTTTCTGGTAAATTTGTAAATCAATAAAATAAATATGTCTAAATGTTCCCAAAGTTCCAAAAATAATTAATGTGAGGCGGCGCTAAGTGCAAGGCAATTGGGTATTCAGTAAACAGAAAATGAAAGCGCAACACTTGAACTGGCCTTTCGCAACCGGAAAGAATTGTGCAAATTGGGGTTGAGTTAGGCCACTATACCCACGAAGACCATAATGCTTTAAGGAAGCTTTAAGGAATGCTATAATGCTCTTGCTCCATTCGTCCTGACGAAGACATTCGCGAAATCCGGGACAACGTGAAACTTATTCGCCCTGCAGTGCGCAATCTCCTCCAAACTTTTATCGATTCGCAGTTGTAGTAGGCTGGGAAAGAGAATTTCATTCATAAAATTATTTGCGTAGGCAGCGCGTCACAGGGAGTTTGGCAACAGCAGTGGCGAGGTGGAACCAACCGAACGGAAGTCGCATTAGGGCATCTCTGCTTTCCCAGCGGAGGAGGTGCGTACAACCGAGAGCAGCACGCAAGTCTAGTCGCCCTGCGATCCTCTTTTCTCCTTGCATGTCCTTCATCCCTTTGTCAGCTGCAGCTCAGCATTCAAGTTCAGGGAAAAGCTTCGACCTTTTCAGCTGTTGTTATGCTCTCTCTGAAGATGCACCAGAAAGAGGGCCAGCTCTATTCACATTGTGGAGTTTGATAAATGGCTGCCTAATTACTCTCTTCGTTGGGATGGATCTTCAGCTCCAACTCCTGTCTCCCCACCTCTGCACCTCCCTCAATAATCCCCTAATGGAGAGCACCCCTTTGCGAAAAGCCCTGGAAAGCCATTGCCACATTGTAGCATATACATCCTATCCTTTCCTGTTGTCCCTTAGGTCTTATTGTTCCCACCCCCGACCACCCTCCCCACCCCCTCTTCAACGCATGGTTCACGACTCACTCTCACATCTGACATTTAAATGCTAAACTCTCAGGGCTGAACAACCTATATGTACCTGAGAGATGTTTATTTTGTAAGCCTTTTGGGATGCGGGGAGAGGTTGTTATATTTTGTGGAGGGATTTTCCTGCGGGTATTACGTGGGTGGAAAATGAAAGGTGAAATCAACAAAAAGCACCTTCAAATAGGTTGCCATAGGCCTAGCTGTACCTATATGCGTGAAGGAGCATTTCGGAGCTTTTTGTTGAGCTGCTTGTCATTGTATCAAATCGAGAAGCCGAAATGAATGCTATAACTCAGTTTTATGGAATATATCCAGGAAATTTGAGATGTGGACAACAATTGCCGGTTATCTGAAGACTATTCTTTTCCCGACACTGGTTTAACTGCTCAGGTCAAGCACAGCTTCCGGTCTATGTAAAACGTTGCTTCGACCTCATAAATTCAGAGCGAGCATGAAAAACTAAGAATTTTGCCAGACGCGGAAGTACGAGCTGATAAGCCGACCTACACTTGTCTGAGATTTTAGAGTGCTTTTTTGACGATGCACAAATGTTTTGGTACATTTTTCGCACATTTTTGTTCTTTTTTGCGCATATTTTTGCAGACCAGGATCTGCTTGAAGCGACGTCAAAATAGAATAATCGGTGTCATTTTGAAAAATTATTGAGAAAGTGCGGTTTCAGCACTGAGAAAAAGCATTTTGAAGCATTGAAAAAAAGCAAAAAAGCATTGAGAAAGGGCATTGAAAAAAGAAAGAAAAGAAGCCGAATTTTTCAGCCCGGTTCCTCTCGGCCGCAGCGGCGGACTTCGCACGAATTTCTTAACTCCGTCGCCCCACGAAGGTATAACGACCTCCTTCAGCAAAATTTGCCCATGACATGAATAGGTAACGTCCAATGTTCGGAAGGTTTAAATATTCCGCAGAAAGTAGTACCGAACGAAAATCAAATTTTCGTTTGGAATTTTCGTTTGGTAAATTCACATTTTGGGATATGTTGGGATAGGTTTGGGTTGGTTGGGTTTGGTTCGGACATGTTAGGTCAGGTTTGGTTGGGTTTGGTTGGGTGTCAATTCGGGCCTCAACTCCGGCAACCCATTCCTTCTCTGACCACGTTTATGCATTTCACAGATGGACACGATCCGGCAACTGGTTTCATTTGAAGCGCAGAGATGGCAGCATTGGCCGGGCACAGGCGGCCATTCCCCTCCACAGTGACAGCTCTTCGACAAAAAGATGTGTGGACATTTTTGCATTTGGATTTCACTTTTTTTGCAAACTGCAGGAAAAGCTATTTTTCTGGTTGGGTTATTTGTTTTCGTATTTCATGTGTTTGTCTGGTATTTTACTGCTTTCCGACATTGAGTCCTTTCATCGTCTGAAATACAATTCCAGGAAAAGCTATTTTTCTGGTTCGGTTATTTGTTTTTGTATTAAATGTGTTTGTCTGGTATTTTACTGCTTTCCGACATTGAGTCTTTTCATCGTCTGAATATAATTCCAGGAAAAACTATTTTTCTGGTTGGGTTATTTGTTTTTGTATTTCATGTGTTTGTACGGTTTTTTTACTGCTTTCCGACATTGAGTCTTTTCATCGTCTGAATATAATTCCAGGAAAAACTATTTTTCTGGTTGGGTTATTTGTTTTCGTATTTCATGTGTTTGTCTGGTATTTTACTGCTTTCCGACACTGAGTCTTTTCATCGTCTGAATATAATTCCAGGAAAAACTATTTTTCTGGTTGGGTTATTTGTTTTCGTATATCATGCGTTTGTCTGGTATTTTACTGCTTTCCGACATTGAGTCTTTTCATCGTCTGAATATAATTCCAGGAAAAACTATTTTTCTGGTTGGGTTATTTGTTTTCGTATTTCATGTGTTTGTATGGTTTTTTTTACTGCTTTCCGACATTGAGTCTTTTCATCGTCTGAATATAATTCCAGGAAAATCTATTTTTCTGGTTGGGTTATTTGTTTTCGTATTTCATGTGCTTGTCTGGTATTTTACTGCTTTCCGACATTGAGTCTTTTCATCGTCTGAATTTAATTCCAGGAAAAACTATTTTTCTGGTTGGGTTATTTGTTTTTGTATTTCATGTGTTTGTCTGGTATTTTACTGCTTTCCGACATTGAGTCTTTTCATCGTCTGAATATAATTCCAGGAAAAACTATTTTTCTGGTTGGGTTATTTGTTTTCGTATTTCATGTGTTTGTCTGGTATTTTACTGCTTTCCGACATTGAGTCTTTTCATCATCTGAAATATAATTCCAGGAAAAACTATTTTTCTGGTTAGGTTATTTGTTTTTGTATTTCATGTGTTTGTCTGGTATTTTACTGCTTTCCGACATTGAGTCTTTTCATCGTCTGAATATAATTCCAGGAAAAACTATTTTTCTGGTTGGGTTATTTGTTTTCGTATTTCATGAGTTTGTCTGGTATTTTACTGCTTTCCGACATTGACTCTTTTCATCGTCTGAAATATAATTCCAGGAAAAACTATTTTTCTGGTTAGGTTATTTGTTTTTGTATTTCATGTGTTTGTCTGGTATTTTACTGCTTTCCAACATTGAGTCTTTTCATCGTCTGAAATATAATTCCAGGAAAAACTATTTTTCTGGTTAGGTTATTTGTTTTTGTATTTCATGTGTTTGTCTGGTATTTTACTGCTTTCCGACATTGAGTCTTTTCATCGTCTGAAATATAATTCCAGGAAAAACTATTTTTCTGGTTAGGTTATTTGTTTTCGTATTTCATGTGTTTGTCTGGTATTTTACTGCTTTCCGACATTGAGTCTTTTCATCGTCTGAAATATAATTCCAGGAAAAACTATTTTTCTGGTTAGGTTATTTGTTTTTGTATTTCATGTGTTTTTCTGGTATTTTACTGCTTTCCGACATTGAGTCTTTTCATCGTCTGAAATATAATTCCAGGAAAAAGTATTTTTCTGGTTAGGTTATTTGTTTTTGTATTTCATGTGTTTGTATGGTTTTTTTACTGCTTTCCGACATTGAGTCTTTTCATCGGCGGTCATTGCCTGATCAATCCGCAACTTGAAGAATCGGTTATAATATGTGCATACACCGCTTATCAAAAGTCTTCGAATATAGGAGTTCATCATTCACTCAGGCGTCAATTAGAATAAATGGCAGCATGCGCCATCAAAACATCATGGCACTCGTGTGAAGTTACACCAAAGCCTGTTGAAATTAGATGGCCCCTGAGTTAACCAGTAGATGGGCTACTTCAAAATATCGCACATGATTGAAGACTTTTGACAAGCTCCGTATATTTTACCGATTCAGTGGTACCGTATAGCGCATAACCGGGTTGGCCACAAAGGAAACCATTTCCAAGCAAAAGGTTTCCCATTCACGGGTCAAGGAGATGATTCTACATAAGACAACTCTCTTTTTGATTGTAAACGCAGAGTTTTAGTATGGAGGCAGTTTGGTTGGAGGTTGGTTGGAATGTTGTACCTCTCCTGAATCCTATCCTGACACAACCAAATCCGGAGAAATGAAAAAATAATCCGCCTCAAAATGGAAAAATTCTACCTCAGTCCAATTCTGCCTCAGTCCGTTCCACCCTGCAACCGTACGAACCCTCTCTGACAGCGAACGGGATTTTGCACCTGGCTCTCAATCTCCAAAATATGACCTATTATGATCGTCTGATTTTAACCGAGTCACTTTCGGAATTATAAATTCGGTTTTCGGTTGATTGGTTATAGAGATGTGATGTAAGACCTTTCCGGGCATTCACGTTTATTTTTACAAACCCTGCCGCGACTTTAGATGGCAGAGAGAGTTTTGTGCGAGAATGCTCGATTGGGGCCCTGCATTCGCAAGAAAAAAAATATTTTTTTCTTACCTGAAGCCATCTGAACCTGACCTAACCCTGTCTCTTCTCGGAAAAATCAATGCTCGCTGGGGTCCCCGGCCTGCCATCTAAAGTCGCGGCAGGGTTTGTAAACTGGCTTCCGGGCATCAGTTGTTTTTGTTTTTATTTTTGTTTTTGACGACGATGGAGAAAGAGGCCATCAATCCCTGTTCCTGCATGTAACCCTTTAAGGAGATCTTCGGAACTTCGAAACAATCGAAAACTTCTATTTTTGCCTTTGTTTGCGGAAAGTTGGTGTTTATATAGGTGCAGCTGACACTGTAGGAGAGATCAACTTTGAACGATAGGTAGGCATCTATATTTGGCACGTAATCTCAACAAGGCAGTGGACTTAAGCGTTGAGAGGGGAAGAGCTGTAACTATAAATAACAGCAAAGAGTGCGCATAAACGGTGCCACAAATCAATCAGTCCTAATTTTTCCTTCTTTTTGTTGTTGTTTTTGTCAGTTTTACACTTGGAAAATAAACCTCCTTTTACGTCCCACAAACTTTAGTGAACATTGGTTGACGTGCATCATCATTACACCCTAAACTTGAGGTTTCGGTATGACACACCTTGGGAATACCTCTTTTAACATGGGCTTATGGGAGTGTTCTTTTCGGAATGTTGTTTGGAGCATGTAGTGTGTTCTTGGAACACCATTTTCCTGTCAAAAATTTGTAACACATTAAGCGCCTTGGAGCACTCCATGTGATCCAAATCAATGTGTTCCAAATTTGCGACAGGAAAATGGTGTTCCGAGAACTCACTAGCTACACGCTCCAAACAACATTCCGAAAAGAACACTTCCACCTGAGCCCATGTTAAAAAAGGTGTTCCCAAAGTGTTCCATACCGAAACCTCATGTTTAGAGTGTAGGCATATTTCGCGCAAAGACACATTTTGCTTGCACTCATCGCACGGATTTTCACAATTCGCGCCAATTGTGGCGCCATTTTGTGTCGTCTGCGCTGCTTCTTTGTTTGCCCCTTGCAAATCTCTAACATATGCAACACGTACTTTAATGCATTGCACAAATTGCAGCGCCATTTGTTTGCTAGGGGCACAACTTCTCAAGTGTGGCCCTGGCTAAACTTTAACATATGCAACACGAGCTTTGAAAAATCGCGCGAGTTGCTGCGCCACACACGTATTTGTTTGCGACAACTTCTCGAGTGCGCCCATGAACAATCTCACGGCACACTTTCGGCTCACGGGCACACATCAAGTAGTGTGCCCGTGACCAATCTCAAACATTCCCAACATGTACTTTGATTTATCGCACGAGTTGCTGTGCCATTTGTTTCTTGGGGGCACAGCTTCTCAAGTGTGCAATTTTTACCATATCGCATATTGAAATAATCGCGCTATAATTGCAGCGCCATTAATTTGCCAAGGGCAACTTCCCATGCAACATATATTGTAACTAATATGGTAATTGCAGTGTCATTTTTTTCTCAGGGGCGCAACTTCTCCTCAAGCGTGCCCTTGCTAATCTCAAACATACGTATTGTTAAAAATGAGGAAATGGGGACCATTCGCTTTTGTACATCAGGGAGAATCGGGTGGAACCTTTAAATGTCATGATACATAATTGAGGGAACCTCTTTTGAATTTTTGACTTTTCAGGGAAATCTGATTCAGCTGCACTGCAAAAAATTACAGCCTCTTATTTCAGGCTCTATGGTTTTCTCAGTCATTGGTCATCAAATTCTCAGGGGGATTGTAAATTTGCAGAAAATACTCATATGGATTGGGAATTTGTCGATAAATTTGCAGGGGGATGATTAAACATTTCCATAAAATACGCAGGGTGGTTCTTTGTCGAAAAAGTCGCAGGGGGATTATAAATTTGAAGCAAATACTCAGAGTGTGTTGAGAATTTGGTGACAAATTCGCACGTGCGTTGGTAATTTGTAGCAAATGTAGGTTGAGTTCAGAAATCATCGATTTTTCAGGGGCTAAAATATGTAAATTTGTCGGAGGGAGGGATTGAGAATTTTGACGGCTTATTTTGGCAAAAAATTTTAAATTGGTGGGATTAGATTTTTGCTGACAAATTTCCCATCCCTCTGCAAATTCATTGGGGCTGGCTATTTGTTACAACACCGGCATCCATCTGCATCGAAATTTTTTCAGCGGACGAAGTTACTTTTTCAAGTGCACTTTTTTGCGGTTGCAATAATTCATTCTTCAAAGTTTTAAGCCAACATTGATCCTTTGTTGTCCTCTTTTGCTTGCAATTTTCTTCTCCCAAGATCTTTCAACTGCATCACAGTATCACCAGGGGGTTTCCGATGCTCTCAGAACAAAAATGTTTACTGGATAAAACCATGAGATTCTATTGATGTAATCAAGGCCGGGCCATCCGCACAAAACCATAAGAAAGGAAATAAACTAAAGACATTGGTCTGGCAACAGTTTTTCCAAAACAAAGAAAACTATAAAAAAGAAGGTTGCAATTTCGGGAATTCCACACATCCCGTTAGTTCATCGAAATCTGGAATACAACTCGATATCCAGAACATCTACAGTAGTGGGTCGTAGGAACTGGTCCAACTTCTACCTGGTCCTACCGTTACCTGGTCCTACTCATTTTTTGTCCTAACGTAACCTGATCCTACCGTAACCAGGTCCTACCGTAACCAGGTCCAATCGCAACCTGGTCCTACCGTCACTAGGTCCTATCCGAAATCTGGTCCAACCGTAATCCAGCCCTACCGTATTTGGTCCTTCCGTAATCTGGTCCTACCGTAATCAAGTCCTACCGTAATTTAGAGCTACCGTGATCTGGACCTGCCGTAATCTGGTCCTACCGCAACCTGGTCCTACCGTAACCAGGCCCTGCTGTACTCTGGTCCTACCGTAATCTGGCCCTACCGTAACCTGGTCCTACCGTAACCTGGTCCTACCGTAACCTGGTCCTACCGTAATCTGGACCTCCGTAATCTGGTCCTACCGTAATCTGGTCCTACCGTAATCTAGTCCTACCGTAATCTGGTCCTATCGTAATCTGGTCCTGCCGTAGCCTGGTCCTATCGTAACCTGGACCAACCGTAATCTGGACCTACCGTGGTCCTACCGTAACCTGCCCAGCTAGCATTTCGTGCGCCTTTTAAAGGCTCCGGCTGAATGGGAGTCAATTATGTGCCAAGTGCAGTGTTTGGTATAAAAATGTCCGGGCCAAAAGAGCAACTTTACTCATGAGTAGAACCGAGACACACCTTGATTGAATCAAGGTGTGTCTTGGTAGAACGCGGGTTTTACGCATGAGCTTTGCGCGGACTTCACTCTTGTGCGAAGTGCTGACTACCGATCGGCTTTTCCAGCACCTGACTCATGAGTGCAGCACAAGAAAAACACCGGAAAGCCATTCGGCGTCTCCTGAGCCTTCTCAAGAGTGAGGCGCAGGAAAAGACGATCGGTATTACCGGCGCTTCACTCATGAGTAAAGTCGCTATTTCGGCCCGGACATTTTTATACCAAACACTGCACTTGGCGCATGATCGACTGACTCCCATTCGACCGGAGGCTGGCGCCGACTTTTGTTCCACACGTTTTCTGTACGGGAATCCACAGTCAGTGCCTATCGAACAGCCATTAAAATATCGCAGAGCAATGGATTTGACCTTAATCGACGAGTTCTGATTTAATGGTTGCCAAATGTTAGCCTCATGTTCGGAGTTTTCAAAATGAAAGCTGACAACTGCACTTGTCAAAGACGTCGGTCAACGTTGCCTGCTGACAATCGTTGCAGTCATTTCCTGACTTTCGTATGCAATCTTTCTTTCGCAATCTTGAATCTTCGATAATTGGTCCGCAATCCGCGACGCGTTGACCTAAAATACGTCCATTTATTCCTTTGAGGTGATAGCATGTTCCATTTTTCACGATAGACTCCCCGTAACTTAAGCCAAGACACAAAGTGTGATACATTCACCGACAAGGTCGATCTGGCCTTAAAATTTTGAGTTATATCACTTTGTTGGGCAGGGGCATTGAAATAAGAATTTTTTGAGCGGACTTTCTGGGAATGGCATCATCATCAACCTGGAGATCCTCAAGACGTCAAAGATTCAGCCTCAATCCATTTCTTTACAACAAGCGAGCAGCACACCGATTCGAGGAGGACAAGAAAGCGTGTGTGGCTTGACACTTTCGCCAAAAGGAATTTTTCTGTTTTGCAGAGCGAAACTCGCAGAAAGGAAATTCGTCGAAAGGAGATTTTCAAGTGCTATTTTTGCGACGGGGAATCTCGCAAATAGTTTCTTGCCATCTTGCATTTTCCCAAAAATGTGACTCTCTCAACTGCCGTACTTTCAGCAAAAAAGTCGAGAAAATTGTAGCAGATTTTTTTGAAATTGGGAATTATGGGTTTTTGGCAACATGCATTTTTGTAACCTGGAGTCTCCGCAACAACTGTGGTTACTGGAAGGAAATTCGCCGATAGGAATTTAGCAAATGGTTTTTGCAACTTGCATTTTCGCAATAGGGTCTCGCAACAGGTGCTTTCGCCGAAAGCAAAAGCCGCCAAAAATTCGCAACTGCTTTTTTTAAATGGGGAATTTTGCAAATTTTTTTGCATCTTTCGCAAAATAGGGACTCTCCCTAACAGGTGCTTTCGCCGAAAGGAAAGCTGCCAAAAAGAAATTCACAACTGTTTTTTGGCAACCCGGAATTTGACAAATCGTATTTCGTCGACTGATTTTTTCATAACGGGAAGGTACATCCGCAACTGGTAATTTATCTAAAAGGAATTTTGCAACTAATATTTTCACCATTGATACCTTTGCTGGAAGCTGCCCTGAAAATTGCTCCCATTTTTTGAAACGGGTCGAAGCGCCGTCGACGCGTACACCGACGGCTGCGGCTGCCTTCCGATTTCCGAAACTTGCATGCCTTCCGATTTCCGAAACATGCATGCCTTCCGATTTCCGAAACATGCAAGCCTTCCGATTTCCGATGGCATGCCCGATCGATGGATCCATGGATCCGATGGCATGCCTTCCGATTTCCGTGACATGCATGCCTTCCGATTTCCGTAACATTCATGCCTTCCGATTTCCGATGGCATGCCCGATGGATGGATCCATGGATCCGATGGCATGCCTTCCCGTTCCGATTTCCGTAACGCTTAACAACGCAGAACTCTCAAACTGCGACATTTGTGAGCGCCATGGTTAAGTCACACAGACAGATCTCAATTAGCCAAATTGAGATATTCCTCGAAGCAACGTTGCAAATTTAATGAACAATGTGAAACGAACAAGAACCTAAATTTTGAAGTGGGGATGTGGACAGACAAAAAAGACAGTAATTTAAAAAAATGGGAAAAAGAAAATGGATTCCCGAAAATTTGGCTGAATGCTTATGCACTTCAGGCCACTATTGATTCACTGATATGATCACTATTTTGTGTGCGTCGTTGGTATGAAATTATTTTATTTTATGGGCTGCGAATTGATAGATGACCTTCCCTGAGCTTCCTTTGATGAAAATTTGCTTTAATGAGTTTGTGGTCTGTTCACTGATGCTGGGTCGGGGACCCAAAAATGAGAACGACCAAAATAATGCTGTCGTCGAAAAAGCGGAAGGAAAAAACAGCATCATGTTCACAAATC
>JASGXE010014102.1:0-12400 GCA_030068105.1 Sinentomon sp. SZTP_YWyxl | reverse complement strand
CCTGCTATCATTCTTCTATAACAATGTCCAACAGCGTCTGTCTCTGAAGTTGCCCGTTTTGGTGAACAAATTCTTCGAGCCAACTACAATGAACAGCGAAGCGTTCTTCGGTCGCTGGAAAAATCTTTCCAAGTAAGTAGAGTTTTTTGCTCATACCCATTGCAGTTTGATTTTCTTTCTCATGCCCAACACGCCTGTGAACAAGATGCCCAATTCGGCTGCTATTTCACATGTAAATGTGGCGTCAAGATTTCAGGGAGTTACATTCCCCAGAGTTATGATGCAGAGATGTAATGCTAAATAACGGGAGTTCTACATGCTCACGAAGGGCAAACAAAGGGATAATCTGGACCAAACAAGGCATTGGATATCAGATCAACCAACAAGGTGTTACTATCATAACAAAGATTTCAGCATCGCTGGGCCACCAGATCGGTTTTCAAAACATTAGATAAGTTTTTAGTTTGTTTGTGTCATTGCTTTATTTATTCAAGGGCCCTTCGACTAATTAAATTATGAGAATGTCTCCTGGTCTTTTGAAGGGTGTTCAGTAAGCTGATGAAAAGCCAGGAAACTTCGAACGAACCGGAAATTTCTGGAGTTTGTCAGGGAATTTCAAGAATTGCACCAAAGGTCAAAGTTTTTCTCAAAAGCATGGGGCGTTCATCTGTTGTGAACAAAACCTCCATCATCAGCAAGTGGCGAGAAGTGGCCATGCCATCTTAATCTTTTTACTTGTGTTGTTTAATGTTATAGTTTAGCCCTTTAAAACTGTTTCAATGTTTTGGGTGAAAGTGCGGTTGAGGGGTGGGGTGGGTGGAGCCAATCCTGAACCATTCTGGAAAAAGTCCGGGATTTTTTTTTTTCAAAAACAGGGACTACTTGTTCCTTGTGATGCTTCCCATTTGTGGTGCAAGACATGTTCACCCGTTCTATCCATATTGCACGTTTTTCTCTTTTCAGTCCGCAGCAGGAGGAGCAGAAGATATTCCGTTCCTCGCAGGCCATTGACACGGCACTCGTCTCCAACAAGCTGCAGGGTTTTGGTGTCGAGGTGATTGGCAATATTGATCCCAATCCGGAGAACTTTGTCGGTGCCGGAATCATTCACACGCGTACGCAGCAGATCGGTGTGCTGCTCAGACTTGAACCAAATAAGCAAAGACAAGTTAGTAATCATTTTTTACGTCGGCGTCTGTTTTTACCAGACTGGATCTAAACAGCCGGTGGTTGATAAGAAAAAAAGGATATTTTGAGGTTTTACGTAAAAGCGAGGTATTTTTTATTGGGTTGCCCTGGCCCGAAACTGTGCCATTTGCTGTTTTGCTTACTGTCCACAATTTGAGAAGAAAGCCATATTTTTTGAGTCTTCTCCATTGATTATTGATAAAGCACGTTGAAAATGGTGATATTTTTCAGAAAATTTCGCTCAAAAGTCAACATCTCCACTGAATAAAGATTCTGGTGAAGCGTGATGCCAGGCATTCATGATTGCTGACCGCATCTGACGGCAATGCTGGATGGAAACCAAACATGCTCGATTGGGCCAACTTGGGAATTTGGAAAAAAGCAACAGAAGAATAAAACCGACATTTCAAAGTGCGGAAAAGCAAGAAGGACTCAGTAGCGTAATGGTACCGTCGCCGTCTTTTCGGAAAAGCCGATGTCATGAGCGGAAGGTCCCCGGTTCGATTCCAGGGAAACGTAATTTTTTTTTTTTTCAGAGAAAAAAGAGACAGCTCAAAAGATCTGGACGAAACACTTGCATTGACATTTTGTCACCGCCCATGAACTTCCACGAAAAATCAGCCAGCAACATAATCAATGCGCAAAAATCATGTGAGAAACAAACAAATAAATTTCGACCATCAGTTTTCCACAGTTGGCCTGCCATGTGGCAAAAAAAGCAAAAAACCAAAAGCATTTTGGTTTTAACAAAGCAAAAAAGCATTTGAAAAACTTTCGGCAGAAAATCGGCAGGAAAAACTTATCATGAGGATTTTCACGGCCTTTGATGCAAAACCTTCAAAGCCCAGAAGAAAATAAAGCAGGCGGTAGGTATTTTTATTTTGAATTTTTCGTTATTCGTTAGGTTCGATTCGACTAAGTTTGTATGTTTTTAAGATGGGATGGCTTTTCAAGATCTCATTGATTCAACCTCGAATGTCTTCGAGTTCGAATTTTCGGATTTGACGCCACTCGGACTGAAAAGTACATTTTCACCTGGGGGCATTCCCCGTTCCAAGGGACGTTCCTGTCCGTCTGTTTGGGCGTTGTGGTGAAGTGGATGGCACATTCGTGTTGCGCCGAGCAATCCCACTTTTTTTGACTAAGCCCCCATGTGTTTTGTCGTGTTTGTACTAATCGGGCCAGTGGGACCGAAGGGCCCACTAGTTTTTGTTATTTGAAGGTGGAAAAGGGCCAGAACCTGTTAAAAATGCTTTTTATGTAATTTTTTATGGGAAATTTTGCATGAATAAACAATCAGAAAAGTGATGTGAGTAAACTCAAAATGCAATCACAACATGAAAACGGAAACGACTGCTTCGTTTTTCAAATCTTTTTGTGTGCACTGTGCTGCCTGCCGCTTAAAAAAAGGAAAAGCGCAGCTTTATCACATGAATCGCGAGAAAATGATGTCTTTCGTTGTGAACAGTGTGTTTCGAGGCAATTTTCTTATTTTGTGGAAAATCACGCATCAGAATTGCCTTTTAATTGACTTCTTTGATAAAGATATCACAAAAGACGGTTGAAATTGCTGATTTTGTTTTGGCTGTGCTAATTTCTGATCACCATTTCAGTCTTCAGTGTGCTCTTCTCATCATTGACCAATTACCTTCTCATCATTGATCAATTACCTTCTCATCATTGATCAATTACATTGCTATCCTTGGCATATTCTCATCGATGAAAATAGGCTAATCAGATGAAAGCAGTGTGGCCATTTGGATGCATACATTCCTACAATCAAGAAACTTAACTCTTTCAACAAAAAATTCACGGATGAGCCTGTCATCATATTATTTATTATCATCTGTCGGATCGATATGAAAAGCATATCCCAGCCAGTAACTGAAGAACTGAACTACGGCCTGTGAGTTGATAAGCAGAGAAATGTTACCGTTGAGCAAACGAAGCCCAAAAGTGTTAAAAGGTGTTACAGAAACATTTTATTAAGTAATGTGTGGGCTGCCTGCACAAAAAGATGTTATTCCTGTCAAGTTTTAAATGCCGTTGCTATCAGTTCATAATTTATTTTGGGGCAAAGCGATGGATGGCTGATGTCGGTTTTGTTGGGAATACGGTTGCAGTGACCATAACTTTATGGTATTCTTGAGAGTGGAGCTATACGCTCTACAAAACAATGCTTTTTTGGCCTGACAGGTGTTGGCTGACTTCAGTGGACCCCAATGACACCCGGGTGGATGCATGATTCATTGGACACCGAATCTGATTTTTGTCAGCTTCTTGTCTTCCATCGTGCTGATTTTTCCAGCTGCTTTGGCCCGCCATGTCACCGACAGTGACTAAATTTAATGGGATATCTGATGGACTTTTGATTCTTTTTTTTTTTGTTTTTGAAATGCAGATGTTTCGACTGACAATACGTTCCAGTAAGGACACGATAGCAAAGCAGCTGTGCCAGCTACTTGTCGAACAGCTCTAAGCTTGAACCAGACAGACATCAGTCCACCACGTCCGCCACCCTGACCACCAGCGACCAGCAAATGCAACTCGTAATAGACAACGGAATCATCTTATGACGCATCGTGGGCAAACAATGTTGCATGCGATGATTGTATTCCTGTGGAATATCACCTATAAATCTCATTGCTCTTCTCTTTGTGTGTGCGTGTGTGCTCTTTTGAGTGTGTGTGAGTGTGCATGTGCGGCAAAGCCATTGTTATGCAAGGTGCCAGTTTTTGAGCGATATATCCCTCCGTTATCGAACCTAGCATGGTAGTTCTACAGTGCAACCCGTTGTATTGTGTGACCACAACAGGTTTTTTTCGTGCAGCTAGTCTCTACTCTTGAATTGAATTCAATGTGATGGGAACTTGTGAGATACACAGACTGCATTGATCACGTACAGCATAGATCCCTGAAGAAAACCAGCCTTCACTTGCGGCCGGAAAACATTTGGCTTCACTGTGTTGTTGGATTTGGTTGCCGCAACATGTCACATCACCTAGCGCACTCCACAAGTACAGGGCTGTCGGCCCATTTGTCCGGATCAGTCGGTGTGCCGTGTTTCGGCATGCTCGCATTGTTGGTCGACCCTGTTGTTAGCACGGCCTGCCTATTTTTGTTTTCGCGTTTGCTGTCTTCCGCTTTTTTGGCTGATTTTT
Source organism: Sinentomon sp. SZTP_YWyxl (assembly GCA_030068105.1). NCBI lineage: Eukaryota > Metazoa > Arthropoda > Protura > Sinentomata > Sinentomidae > Sinentomon > Sinentomon sp. SZTP_YWyxl. Next base: position 8,051 of record JASGXE010014102.1, on the reverse strand, counting down.
TTTTTTGCATTTGGCTTCGGGCTCAGGAAAGGGGTCAGGCTATGGCCGTCGTCAGGTCAGCCACGCCTCATGCAAAGCTGGTGGGCCCCGCCGGCGGCAGGCTCGGGTCTAAAAACCGCAAACGACGGGCAGGCCTGCCAGTCACCATTTTTTGGTATATGCTCCTTCGACGTCGGCCAGTGCAGTTGGACGCTCAGGCACTGAGCGAGCCAATGGTATTGGCCATTGGGGCCTCGCGAATAAAGCGTCAAAGTTTGGCTGAATGATGGCCCACATCTCATCCTTTTTTTTTTCAGATCGAGTGGCAAAGGGATGAGCACTGGCTTGTTGGACGATCGCCTCGTCTTGCTCCTCGGTGGTGGCCCTACGAATCCCCCGTGGTGCGGGCTGGCCTGCCAGGAAACGGTCTGGGTTTACGTGGAATTTAGCCCCGATTTTCCTCATGGTGTTGGCAGGAAGTCCGGTTGCTTAACGCATCTGGCCGGTGCGGTGGCTTGCTGCAGGGGCATGCCAACCGCCATTCCTTTCAGTAAACCCCAAACAGCACGGCCGAACATTGATTTTCGTGTCGGACAGGCAAATTGTGACCAGCGCCATAAATGAGGAGATTCTTCTCGACAGACGACTACTCTACTTGGCTATCGTTTGCTATCGTACACTTCAAACAAAAGTAAAGCAATGCATGAACAATGACTCTGCAGACGAGTGACGGCCTACAGTTTTTTGTATGCGCGTCAACGCCGCTGATAAGAACTCCGAGCAATATCCACACGCAGTTGTTCTACAGGGTCGTCCGGACAGATTCAGCGCGAGGAACGAACCAGGCGGACAAATGGGCCGATGGATGTGTACTCTTAGTATGCTTTGTCTGCAACAAACTCTGTTTTGATGAACATTATAACAAGCCCAGCCATGGCATTTCCCTTCGTTAAAATATTTTCTTTTGGTGAAAAAATGCACAGTAATATCTCAGACTGCCGTTGGTGGACCATTAATCACAATTTGAGGTATTTGACGAGATACACCACAACAGTAAATCTACCCAAATATTATTTTCGGTATACATATGCCAAGTTATGGGCCTTGTATGTAAAGTATAGGTCAAGTAATAAGCCTTGGCTATTTCATAAGTAAATGGTTTAGATGGTATGATTTCGCACCCGCACAGGTCAGTGTTTTAAGTGCACCAGAAAAAGGCCGCTGCACATTTTCGCGAAAAGGGCACGAACTGGATACTGCCCCAAGCTGGTGGGTCCGAGGTTGGAGCCCCCCAGTAATTGGGGTCGGGCTGAGCCCCAGCGAGGTTCCAAGGGTAGAGCCCCTGGTGGGAGGTGGAGCCCCCAGAATCTGAAGAAATTTTAGGGTTCAGTTTGGTGTAAATATTGACATTCCAGAGGCCAAATTTCCAACTAGGGATAGCCAAAAGCACAAGCCAGGGATTGGCAAGCGAGCCGCTAGATATGTATTTCTTTGTTGAAGTGCCCGCATTTGAATTATGTGTACGCAATGAATGTTCATCCAATGGATTTTCATTGTTTTACATAAAGTTTCAAATTTGTTGGATTCTTTACAATAATCGAAATCCGTCTTCCCCAATCGAATCTAGGGCACTTCTGCCGGAGCTGGGGCACCGGTTGTGCTCGAGTGGGACAGAGCGGTAACCAATAATGAGGGCGGAGCTGCACTCCGGTACTTTCAGGGCGGGCCGATGCGGCGCACCAGGCGACTTTATTCCCTGTCACGGGTTGCGTGTGCAGGTATTGTCGATCAACTTTCCATTTTCAAGCACGTAACGCTGGAAATAAAAGGCTAAGGATTCAACAAGTGCCAAAGGAAAGGTGGATGGTGGAATGGGTGTCACGCAAGAGGTTGTAGGAAGCATTCAGGGAGAGGGAGTGTTGTCTTGTCATGCTGGGCGACAATCGGGTGGGCATGCTTGCTCCATTGAAACAAATGCAGCAACCAATTTGTTTGAATTTAGTTGGGGTTTTCGTGATTTTGGAGGGAAAAGGCTCATACAATTCAGGAGACTGTCGGATTCAAGAGCAAGCTGGCTTATGAAGTCCTTTTTTAAGTTTATTCGGGAAACAGTAGTTTCAATTTATTCATTGCAAGGAATGTGGGCCAAAATTCAGGACAGCATCAGAAGCAAGTTAGGGACAATGATGCATGGACTGTTAACTAACCAAACATTTGTGTCTCGGTATTCTTTTTTTCTTAAACACAAACTATCTGCTGTGGCACAGTATCTGCACCTGCCTAAATGAAGATGATAAGACTGCCCATTTACTATACCCATGTCACAATGCACATTTCTTTTCTTTTCCACCGCCCAAAGAGTCTTGTTTTTCCTCCCTCTCAAGTGCAAATGCTGCCTTCTTTCAGCACATTTTTATTCAGTGGCAAAACTTTTTATTGCAATGTTTTAATTTTTGTCTTTATTTTACTTTTCTCTGTTTTTTCTGCTTGTTATTTATTATTTCGTATTACTCAATAGCATACACATTTTGTTATGAATTATTATTGCTGGTCGACTGTGCAGTGCTGAAGTGGGATGGTTGATGAATGGAATGAACAACCTGGCTGAATGCTTTTACAAACTGAATAGCTTTTTTTACCCAGAGTCAATCTTTGGCGGATATCACAGCTAGCACTGGCAGAACTTGAAAGTGTCAATAGACTTTGATTTCTGATCTGCAACTGGACAATCAATGCATACACTTTAAGGCATAACTCTCCGCGAGAACATCTCACAGACAGGAATGTTGAAATTGCAGATATGTTTACAATAAGAAGTGGATTCATGGCGCCGAGAAACGAAAACAACTAGAAATTAATAGAAAAATAATCGTCTAAAATACTTTGCAGGAAATGTAAAAACCTGGAAAAATATGTCGCTAATGCTTGTAGTTAAATTTACAGCACTTGGTCACAAAAATCCTGATGTTCACCATTGAATGTTGAGTGAGCGAGAATTTGTCATCATGCCCCAATGAATAAAGGAGGGTTCTGTTGAAGCGAACAGATTGCTTTTGCCACCGAGGCCACAACGAGAATCATTCTGAACTTGAAATGAGATGTAACCAGTGTGGATAGGAAAAACAGCGAACATATCAAGTCTGAACTAACTTTATTAGTTAGTTCTGAGTTTGGAGTAGTCACAACAGAGTTCTGGAGTTTGCATTTTGCAATAAGGTACCTCTAAAGTTCCACAGGGTGTTACGTAGTTCTGAGTTTAGAGTAGTTGCAGAGTTCTGGAGTTTGCATTTTGCATGAGTTACCTCTAAGGTTCTACAGGGTGATTCTCAAAAAACACTATTCCAAAATTTGTGGTAAGCTTTTAGTTAGCTACCAGGCACATTCGAAAATGTGCTTTTTCGCCACCATTTGGACTTGTGTGCGGTTTTCAAACCAAATAACTTAATTTTCAAGGACGAAAGTCCAGGTGCAAATCAACACAAAACAACGATGGAGAGCAAGAGCACAAGAAGTCATAAGTCGCCTACATTATTCAGCCCCAAGAATAAACCAGCCAACCTCGCAACCTTCCTTCAGGAAGCCAATGAGTACCACCCTTTTGCGTCAGACCCACTATCCAGTGGGGAGTATCTCCCTGCAACAAAACGGGTAGCCCTCCTCTGGACCCTTTCTACCTCCTCAATCTGACTTGTGTAACACATACTATGTTTTACATAGTATGTAAAACATACTATGTTTTCCTCAATATAGGGAAAGAACTCCGTCGAAAATGTATTTGAAACAGCGTTTTTAGTGAATCACTATTCAATCTACATCGACTAAATTAGCACCATCACACGTTCAAAAAATGAACGTTCAAGTCATGCTGCCAAAAACAAGACTGGGCAAACAGTAATGCACAAAATGTCCTTCAATGCCCTGCACTCTAGAAACGTCCAGCGTTAATTTCCAAAAGTGTAAGCCAAATTCCAACCACAGCCGATCGGATTCTGACAACTTGAAAATATTTTGTGTGCTGATTTTTTCTGCTGACTGGATGAAATTGCTCTGGTGGTGTTTTGGTTCTCGTAAAATGTCAACAAGTGATGCACTTTTAGTAGTTTAAGTTCAAAATCTCTTTCGCACGTCAGTGTGCAAATTAATCATTTCCTGGGGGACGGGGAGAGATACAAAGGTAGTTCAATAAGATTCTCCCCCGACAAGTTTCCAATAGAGTCAGGTTTGCTATGTCGATGTTGTGGCCATTAGGATAATTTTTCTATGGGTTAGCAATATGGCCTCCTGCTCTATGGCACACACCCTGGTCATGTCATACCAGAGAGCAGCTGCTCTCAAATTTTAAATCCTTTCAATTAAGGGGGGGGGGAACCCAAAATTGCAAAATTTTTGCCAAATTTTGCATGTATGGTTTTTATTGCATTCTCATGGAGAATTTTCTGAGGAATTCAATGCAAAAAACCAGAGGTCAATATCTCAATCCGTTTCAAATGAGAGACTTTTTTCGAACAACGGAACATGGTTATTTTGTTCTTTCTGTCCTTTTCGTAAAATGCTTATTGCCGCAAATCACTTTTTTAGCCTTTTTAAGCTTTCGAATGCTCTATCTCAGCCATTTGACAAGATAAAAAGGCCAAATTTTGCATACCGATGCAGTTTTTTGTCAGAAATGGAGTGACAGCCGGAATTTTGATATTTTCAATCTGTTTCCACTTTTTTTTTGGCATTCAGCTTCCCAAGTGCATCGCTTCTTAAAATATAAGTCTTGCAAGGAACCATTTCAAAAGTTTTGGGTCAAAAAGAAAAAAAAACTGGCTCTGTCACTCCACTTTTGGCACCTTTTGGAAGAGTTTGGTGCAAACTGAAGTTAAATAAGACATACCGTTACAATACAGGAGTTGCGCAAAGTTCCGCATAATGATTTTTACAAAAAAATGAATAACTCTGGAACCACTTAAGATACAGAGGTGAAATTTCACACACAAACTTCCTTCACCTAACACCATATGTGTGCAAAATTTGGCTGGAATCAAACAATTAACACCGAAGTTAGTAATTTTGGGTTGGCCCCCCTAAATAAATTTGCAAATTCCTGGCAAATTTGGGTGATTTGCGAAGATTTCAAATTAGAGAGCAGATCTGGTTTGACATGGCCATGGGATGTGTGTACTATTGACACTGTTGTCATTCTAATGCATCGTTCATTGTCACCAACCGATGTGATCTAAAATTGCCGAAACTGCCTGACAGCAAGCCTAAATTGAAAGAACCAAAAGTGTGCAGGTGTGGTATCCAGGGTTGGAGTTCCAAGTTTCTGCTCCTTGAACCATGTCGGGAGTGAAACTTTATAAACCACTCTCGTAATTATCTTTCACTGTTCCACAAAAAATGATGTGCATGTAAAATGCCATCCTGCCACGAGCTTTCTGTTTTTTCTCTGTGTCTCTCGTCACCCATTCTTTCCCGTCGTGCTCACTGGTATATGGTGTTATTTTATGTAGAATTATGTAAACATGTTGATATTAGACCAATAATTGGTGATGATTTGACATGGTAATGATAATAAAATACCTAGTAATCACAATTTCAGCTTTATCCTACATTGTCATCCTGACGTCATGTCATGTGTCATGCCATAAAAACATTATTATCAATTCATTGCTGTTATATTTTTCCCATTTTCCCGCACTGTTGTTAATTATTATTATCATTATTGATGGATATTATCTATCTATATATAATGCATGTACATCATGATTAGAATCTGTTTGTATATTTGTGTATTTGACTAAGGCTTCTGGGAAATGTAATGAATTTTGCCTCTCTGAAGGGGGACCTCGTTAATTTTTGCAGAGTATTCCGATATGGGTCACAAATGCTGGAGATTCGACATTTTCCTCCGCACTTGAGCTTGTGTTTCGCTCTCACTTCAGGACGTTGAGGGAATATGTCAAACTAGGCCCAGAGCGAAATACCCTTCCGCACAATTACGAGCATGATGGCCTGTGAGTTTGCGAAAAATTCCACTTCCGCATGATGTTTCCAAAGACTGAGAAACCGGGAGGGCAATGTCCTCTCCTAAACACTGGGCCAAATGAAGGAGACTCTGGGTGTCTCTGAATTTTCAAACTCAGAAGTTGACAAATTTTAAAGGGGCTTCTTCAAAGCAACTTCTTTTTGCCACAAATTCAATATCACATTTGAATGGGCACTGCCTGTCTCATGAGATCATGAGAAGAGATTGAGAGATAATCAGTGTTTGAAATTGGTATGGATTATGGAGCACGTTGACAGATGCTTCTGGGAATCAAATCCCGTCATCACAAAAATTGGTATTTTTCGAGATGCAGTCATCGCATCTTCTTTTCTTTGCAATTTTGGTGCAAATTGCTTTTGAGATGTGTTGAGAAAACTGGAATCGAATAGTCACTGTTTTAAAAAAAAATTGACTAAAAATACCTGTTTCAGCGCTCGTTGTACCGAGCAGAGAGAATTGGTTGGAATTTGTTCCGTTCCAGCAGGTTTTTAAGCATCCAAAGGTGAAGCACTGTCATTTATGAAGCTGTTCCAGACCCATGGTGTCTCTCGGCACTCCCCAAGCCGCTGCTTCCTTGTGGGTCTCAAGCTCAGCCGAGGAGACAGAGACAGGCGATGTTTTATTGACACCCCGCACTTGATCACATGCTGGCCTTAAGTTTGCAAGGGTTTTGGCCCATTTTTCAGGGGGCTGGGGGTCAGAAAATTTGGAAAATGTGATTTTTGGGCTTCATACTTCTTGATGTCACCAGATTGTCGTTGTTGCATCTGGGTCGTTGAGCTATGGCTATTCGACAGTTTTTTGCATGACAGCATTTTCTCATTTATTGCGAAAAATCCACAAAATTCAAGGTGCATTTTTTCTGCTTTTTTGGCTTTTGCTCTTCGAAGAGCAAAAGCCACGACAAAGCCCAAATTTCAGTGATGTGCGATCTAAATCCTTTTCCAATCTCCTATCATCTTGCGTATTTGCTTGTTCACCAGCAGCGACAGTGGAGTTAATTTTCACCACATTGGTCAAAACCAGATGAAAAATGTTCCCTGATCATACAGATTCGGCCATTTATCCATTCAATGCGAAATTTTAAATCGGAAAATAGTTGGGAACCAAATATCAAGCTGAAATTGTGCATGATGGCTGTCCGTTGTGATCCTCCATTGTGTGCCAACTTGAACAAAATCGGACAACAATCACCAAAGTCTAAATTTTGACCCCCAGTCCTTTTAAAAGGTGTTGGAATCGAGGCAGGTTGGATATTTTTTCATGGCCTCTTATGGATTTTTGCTGGGTGATAAGTTCAAACTGATGTTGCAAAAATATTGATTGCAAGGTTGAAATTTAAAAAAATCTGTCGACCTTTTTTTTCGGGCAACATTGTTGTTTGAGTCAACAGTTTGGAATTTGTGACACCCTTGGCAAAACAGGTAAATGACCATTTAATTTCAATTTTTCTACCGTTTTGGGGGTATAACCTGGTACTATTTATGGTAGAAGTCACACTTTTATCATTCAAAAAACGCTGTTGCCATTTTGAGTGCTGTGCTACGTTATTGATTACATCATCATCATTAGATAACATTAATTTATGAATAATAATGAATGATTATTTGTATTTTTACTTATGTTTTGGAAACAAAATGATGAATTGATAAAAATGATAAAATAAATGTAATAAATATTATTGATGAGCCTGAAAAGCACATTGAACTCTTAAATGTGAAATATAAACTATTATGAAACGTTTTTGTTTTTTGGTCATTCTCTCGCAAATCACAAAATGCATGGCCACAGCACCCCTCGTTTTCTGCTGACCAATGCCCAATATCGGGGATGCTGGCCCAGTGCAATGATAATTACTCATGAAAAAAGGAAAATCGTTAAGGGGGGCCCACCCAACATTCCAAAATCGACGATTATTCTCAACCGATTGAGCTTATTTTTGCTACACATGTGGGGGGTCACTATAATGCAAAATTTCAGCCCTCTGAGTCATCTATCTAGTTCTCATACAGGGTGGCCCAAAAAAAAAGATAACCCA
>JASGXE010014101.1:0-11622 GCA_030068105.1 Sinentomon sp. SZTP_YWyxl | reverse complement strand
GAAAAATCAGGAGATTTGAGCACGCAATGAGAAAAGCAGAAAGCCAAGAAAATTAAGAGAAAGAAGAAATTCAGACCAGAAAAAACATAATTTGGGAGAAAGAGAGAAAAATTAAAAACAAGAAACAGAAACAAACAACAAATCAAAACCAAAAATCGACAAAATCCGCGGAGCACGCACCAAACTTCGAAAAACGCGTCCGCTCGCGTCAGCAGCCGACGGAAAAAAAAAATCCACTTCCAATCCTGTTTTGGCTTCTTGAGCGCGTGTGAAAAGTCTTCCAGTTCAGCTTTTTTCAGATGTCGGCAGGTCAAAAAAAAAGAAAGAAAATAAATGAATCCGCGGAGGCCAAATGCCTGGCGACCAAATGTCGCATATGGGTTTCTTTCTTTACCCGTGTGCAATCAGAATTGTGTAAGTGTCAAATTTGGAGAGCCCTGACTCGTCCAGTGTCCAGTGCCTCGTTCAGTGTTTTAGTCGTTCCGTTCAGTGTCCAGTGTTTTAGACGCACCCCCCACAAATTGGTCAGGTTTGGGCAGCAGAGGTTAGGTTAGGTTTGGATAGGATAGTTTAGCATCTAGGATATGTTAGGTTAGGTTGGTTTGGATGGGTTAGGTTGGGTTTGAAGGGTATCCAACGGGGTATCCAGTTGGGTGTCCAGGTACCTATCCAGTTATCCACATTTTAGGGACCACCAAATTTGACCAGGCTCCAAAATCCGTGCTCCAGGGTTCTAAACGACTTCAATTTTCGCATTTTTGCCTTGCCTCCGCTTTTTGCCATTTGGCGTGTTTGCCACCGCTTCGCAACTCTTTCTAGGGTCACAATAGGGTTAGGTTTGGTCAGGTTAGGTTAGGTTTGGTCAGGTTTTTTTTAAACTATGTTGGGGACCACAGGCAGTAAAAGCCATTGGACGTGGTAAACCCCGGTCAGGCATGCATCATTTTTTTGCCTCGGCAATTATCACAACAACAATCAAGTCGTCGTGTTCTCTCACCGAGGCAGCATGCATCTTTTCGGCCAGCGAGGTGAACGGATCGGATAAGTCAAACATAGGTACGGTGCATAGAAACCCAAGGAGGGTGCAGTCAAAATGGCCGTAACGGAAGAAGAAAAAAAAAATGAAATAAATGAAACAATAATTTTACAATAGCAACAACCAACCAGGTCATTGTCAGAGATGCAAAAGAGGGAAGCAGTGATGATGGTATCTCGCCAGCAGCATGGTCCAAATTGTGTAGGTAGTTCTGCACCATGATGAGAGAGCATCCGGGTATCCGTCAGAGATGAGAGGCAAAAACAGCGAAGGTGATATCTTGCCAACAGCATGGGCCAGATTGATCAGATCCTAAGCATAACATGGTTATTGATGCAAAGACCATATCGTCAAAGTGAAAAGAACACACCGTTGCATTGAACTCGTAGAAATTTTGTCGAGAATGTCGGAGAACAAAAACAACTCACAAAAGCGACAAATTCACCAATAGGTAAAATCATGAATTGAAGTAGGTGGGTACCTAGTGCAAAAAAGGGGCAGTAAAAGAAGGGGAAGAGAAAAAAAGGCAGCATTAGACAAACTCTGGAGAGAAAATTGAAAAACCAGACATGGGGGAGGGAAGGTCCTATCTACCATAGAGCCACTTAAGTTGAAGATAAAAGTGGCCTTGGTGGGTTGAAAAAACTAAGAGCACCTCAACAGGTTGGAGCTGCCCGCCAACGGCCACACTGCATCATCTCCCCTCGGTACCCCTATTTTGCAAGGTGAAATCGCACCGAACCGAGAGACTCAACAATGACAGCCATCAGAAGGCCACCCCCACATGTGTGAGGCTTCCACCTACCTCTCTGTGCGCGGAGAAAGATTTATGCATTGTCAAGGGAAGACATCTTGCTCTGTATGAGGGTCAAAAATTTTTTTTCAGGCAACTTCAGCATGTCATGGGAAATAGCAAGGCGGTTCCACAGAAAGATGCATTTGTTCAAGAAGGAATACCTATCCACATTTTTTGATAGAATGGGTGGTATAAAAGAGACAAAGCTACTGGCCCTGGTGGTCCCACAGTTCGGGACAAGCGAGCCACCGCATTGTGCCCAGCCACCCTTCCCTGTGATGCATTTTCGAAAGGTAATTATTCCTCGGAGCATTCTTCTCGTAGCAAGGGTCTCCCAGCATAGTTCCTCCCTTAGCAAGGACACACTGGAGTGGAAAGAGAAATCACCGGTGACAAACCTCACTGCCCTGCGCTGAACAGCCTCAATTGCATCAATGTGGCAGTGAAGATGAGGATCCCAAGTTGTAGTTGAGTATTCTAAGATAGAGCGGACTACAGAGAAGTAAAGTATTGACTTGACCTTTCTGGAGGCATGGGAATAGTGCCGGATAAGGAATTTGAGTTGGTTTGATGCTCGTTTGACAATGTGGGTGATGTGGGGGGCCCAGTTAAGAGAGGAATTGAAATGAAGACCAAGATATTTGATATCATCAGGCCGTGACAACACAAAGGAGCCAACATGATAATCAGTAGATGAGACAGAGGTGGGTGAAACAGGTTTGAAGGACATTACAGATGTCTTTGCAACATTAATGCTTTGCAACATTAATGAAAACCATTTCCCAATATAAATATATAAAACTGGGGACGGAGTCCCCCCGCCGACGCCACCGTGGGACAAAGTCCAGTGTCAAGAATTAAAAAACAACCAATGCCGTCGGAGAGATGCAAACAAATTTGTGGTGCATGTCAACACCAATGCAGTCTTGCAGTCAACAGCCATTTTGGCCAAAAATTGCATCACATTCCGATAGTGCAGTGGACAAAACGCCAGTTTTTAGAATAATGATGCATGGCGTATGAATGACTCAAGCAAAATAAATCGGCCCACAAAGGTGGCATGTCAGGCAAGTCAAAAGGACAAAACAAACACATTAAAATAAATAAATGGTGGGCAACGAACCTTGCACAAGTTTCGAAAATGATGCCAGGAATTCCAGTATCAGAATGGAGTAGATCAGGCAATACACCACAAATTGATGCCAAGCCAACAGGCATTAGTGTTAAAAAAAGTCAATATGGGATAAAATTGCCCTAACAGTAAATTGATGGAAGAATAGACGAAAGCGGGGAAGAAAAATTAGAAAGACACCAAGAACCGCCAATAGCCTACCTAGTGGTTCTTGTCAACACAACTGCAATAAGAAACCAGGTCAGCAAAGATGTCATTTGCCTACAAGCCGAATGCCCGAAAACCTGCTTAGACCACAGATAGATTTTCTAGTTTTGTCCTAATAACATTGTTAAAGTGGTCCTCAGAATAATGGAGCACATCCACAGGAAGGCAGAGGCGATTCCACAGGAAAAGGCTGCTGTGAAAAAACGAGTATCTGTCAATATTTTTCGAAAGAACAGGAGGAACAAAGGTCAAAAACTTGCTTGCTCTGGTGGGGTTGTTATTTGGGGTAAGAATCCATGGTCCATCACCCCATCCTCCACGATCCAGAATACATTGCCTAAATGCAGAAAGACTATGCAGGACTCTTCGCCTCTCAAGAGAGTCCCATCCTAACTCATTTAAAAGGGACGTAACGCTCGCATCAATGCAAAAGTTGCCTGTAACAAATCTTGCAGCTCTTCGCTGCACAGCTTCAATTGCATCAACGTAACATTTTTGGAAGGGTGACCATGATGAGGTGGAGTATTCTAACAATGACCTAACAGTTGAGAAATATAAAATGATTTCACTCGTCTAGTTGCATAGCTGTAGTTCCTAATTAGGAACTTCAATTGATTCGATGCTTTTTGTACAATCTTTCCAATGTGGGAGCCCAGCTCAATTCGGGAGTAAAAATCAACCCCAAGTATTTTATGGTTTCTGGCCTGCACAGGACATTGGATCCTACCTTGTAGTCGTGCAATGCAGGTGACCGGGAAGTTGTAAAAGACATGACGGATGTTTTCGAGGCATTTACACCCATGCAGTTTGCATCACACCATTCTGCAATGGAGCTAACATCAGCCTGCAGAGCAGTGACGTCCTCGCTTGAGGAAATGACCCTATAGACAACAATGTCATCTGCAAAAAGTCTGATACTAGACTTAATTACAGATGTCATGTCGTTAATATATATTAGAAAAGCAAAGGACCACATACAGATCCTTGTGGAATGCCACTGTAACAGGAAGAATATCAGACAACTCCCCATTTAACAGAACCCTAAATGTCTGTCAGTAATGAAATTTGAAAGCCATCAAACAAGTTTTCTGGGATATTCAATCTAGCCAATTTCCGCAAAGAAGAGGAATAGAGACCCGATCGAAGGCTTTAACCAGGTCAATGAAGACAGCATCGATTTGTGCGGAATTTCCCAAAGCCACTGAGATCTCATGAATAAAACCAGTGAGCTGAGTTTCACAAGAGTATTTAGACCTAAACCATGTTGGCCACGGAAGAAGAAATTTTGACCCTCAAGCAGGCGATATAAGTAGCCAGCAACAATTTTCTCCATCAGCTTGGCACAAGAGCTTATCAGGCTTATGGCCTAAACTCTCAATTGACAAAGCTAAGCCTCCTTTGGAAGAGGCTTAACTATGCTCTGCTTCCAGTCAGTTGGGATAACATTTGAGGCTAATGACAGAGAAAACAATATCAGCAAATATTTTGACAAAACATCCCCGTGGTTCTTTAAAAATACCATTGGGATGCAGTCAATGAGGTCAAAAGTTGAATTGTTGCAAGATTTAATTGCGAAAATCACAGAATTATCAGTCAACACATCAGCATCCCTCATGAAATTCATGGGTTGCTCATCATATTATGTTGCCGCAGAATTAGGCAAGGAAACAGCACCCATGTGCTCCCGAACCATCAGTGCAAAAGCTGACGGATCACTGGCCTCTCCACAGGTGGCCAGAGTCACCGGTGAAGAGGTTTTGCTGTGATGAAATCTCCAAAACTGTTTAGTGGAGATCACATCACTCACAGCCAATGCCTGAACAAATTTTCTCTCCATGGAGTACAGTACACGCTGGTAGTCCCTTAAGGCAAAAGAATACTGACAGGCAATCCTGGAAAAGCTGTTGGAGACGCAGATACTTTGAACGGAGGTCAGATGTGAACCACACCGGAAAGGAGAAGCCACGACATGTTATGATCTTTTTCTTTGGGATAAAATTTTCTATTGCAAAGCAGCACAGTGTTTTAAATTCAGCCCAAAGCTCATCCATGCTGAAACCAGAAGCTCCAAAGTCCAGCAGCGCAAGTTTAGGAACCTGTCCAGAGATATCTTGTCATAAGCATTAAAATTGAACCCAACCCTATTATCAACTGGGGTGGAAGGCAAGGAAGGAGGGGAGGCACAGTCAACTGTAAATTCAGCAAAGATCATCAAGTGGTCACTGAGACCAGGTAAGGGATGGATGTGCCGAAGTTCAGATTTTGGGCAGTGGAATATCAGGTCGATGGTGGACCCCTCACTCTCAGAGGGTGTGGAACCCCTCGGCCGAGTTATAAAATTAACAACCTGCTGAAGGGAAAGCCTGTCCACTAGCCTTTGTAACCCATCAGGGAAAACCACTGCTTCTGAAGCTGGAGCATCAACATTGAAATCTCCCAACAGAAACACCGGTAGATTACATCCAGGGTGGGCACGCATCATGGGGAGAATGCAGTCCAGCACTTCAGTGCACATCCCTGCGAAACAATCTAGGGAAAGGTTGGGAGGGCGATACAACATTATGATAATGGTTGGCGGAAAGGAAGATTCACATTGACTCTGCTTATGTGGATGAGTCCCGGCCGGAGATGATGTCGCACACCAAGGAGGACACCTCCAGATCTGGAGCTATCCCTGCGGAACACAGCATAACTGCTGGGAAGAATGTCAACCTCGGAGCATGATTCATCCAGCCAGGTCTCAGCAACAGCAACACAGTCCAGATTGGGAGATTCAAAAATAGGATGGAGAGCCCTGCGTTTATGGAGTAAGCTGCGGGCATTGAGCAATAATACTGCAAATTTGAAACTCAATCGTCTGAAAGTGGTGTCTGCACATGGAGGAATGTGGGTATGTGAAACAGACGGCGAGCTTAACTCCGATCTTGGGGTTAAGCGAAAAAAGAGGTGATTGATTGCACCAGGCCAGCACTCAGCAGCCACCCTGACAGCACCGTCTTTGGAATAATGCAATCCATCAACAGAAATGCTGGACTTCTGTAAGCTCCTCAATCAAGGAAGTTCACGTTTACAAGATTTTGGCAATACAACAATAGGGAATCGTTCAACTTTGCAATCTTTTCTGACAGTTGGCGATTCCCTGGTCTAGGGGGGATAGAGCAGATGTTGATTGATCCTGACATACCAGGGTATGCCAAACTTAAGGTGGCATTCAGATCCCCAATCAACCGGGTGAAAAAATGAATGTTTCTGCAACAGAATTATGCTGCACATCCACCTCCCCTCACCAGGTTTATCAGGGCTCTCTGCTTTCCCGAGAGGGAGTCCAAACAATTCCTGAACAATAATATGCTCCAGGTATTGTAAGACCACCTCTCCATCGAGAAAACCGAGAGCATCTGCCAACTGATGCAAAAGCGGGATACAAACGCCTCAAATTAGAGTTTCCAATGTTGATGACAACATCATCACTGGAAACTGGAGCAGATGAAACCTGATCACCGACATGTTTTGATCCAGCTCTATCTCCGGAGTGGATTTACCATGGTCCAAAGAGTCCATAGGCGATCCAGACCCAGTGTTGCTGTTGTTGATCAAATGGCTCCGGCGATAACAATGCGAAGGAGGCTGTGTGTGTGTACAATCAGAAGGGCTCAAAGAATCAGATACAGATGCCCGATTGTCAAAGCCGGAGAGAATAGCTTCCAGTTTTGCAATTCTTAATTTCAATTCCTTGATCTCCTCCGATTGCCCACAAACCCTGCAACAAAAAGGCAAGTTTCCAGCATCAGAGAACGAACATGTAAGACCAGATGCTTCGAAAGAAACCCAATCCAGACACCTATCGCAACAAATCCACTCAGGTGTTGGATTGGACTTTACTTTTCTGGTTTTGCTGTTCACTGTTGTGCGTCTTGGAATTCTGGATCTGGAGTTGGAAGGTGGAGAGGGGGATGGACCAGGATTAAGCTCTATGTCACCGCAACAAATCAGGACAAAGCACGCACATGCAGCCAATTTCAGCGGAATCGCTTGAGAGGGAAGGTTTTTTAAAGTGAATTATGGCCCACAAGAAATGTGAGGGTTTTTGGCTGTGCTTGGTGTGTGGTGGTTGCATGTTAACACTCTTTTCAATCCCAAATTGCCCACCGAAGCATCCAAAAAAGACCAGCGCAAGGGTCGGCCCAGACAATTAAAATCAAAGAATAAAAAGAAAACACAGCAACACCGCCCTTGCCACAGGCCGCCTTGCGGATTTTTGAATATTCATTGCTCCAGGGTGCAAGAGAGCACGAGAGCTTTTGACAAGTTTTTCAGTTTTCGGAAACGCGTCCGATCGCGTCGGCGGCAAAAATGATATCAAATCATCCTGAAGGGACTTTTTTTTTTTTTTTTTTTAAATAAACTGCCGGCGCAACCGCAAATCCGATGAATCGGAGTAACCGCGCCGTGAAAATAAAAAGAACAGTCCCCCAAGTGGGAGAAGTCGGGCCGATATTCCACATTGCATCCCAGATTTGAAAAACCGAGTTGGTTTTTGGGTGTGGGTGCAATGGGGAGAATGATTGAAGGAGGTGCAAAAATGGTACGGCAACAAGGCGAGAAAAAAAAAATAAAAAAAAATAAACGTAACAAAACATACCATCTCAGCACGTGGCCGTTTTCATGAAGAATCTCCATCCAGTGGTTCGTCACAGTTGTCAAATTGCACAAAAAGTGACATCATGGTCACCAAAACAAAAAACATGTCCATGTCCAAACATGACAAGTCACAAATTCAGCCAAAAAATTCAATTGATTCGATTCGTGCAAGAATGGGAAAAAAAATTACAATTAGGCAAACTGAATTTTTGCGTTAACTACCTATGGGTCTGTATTCTACCTATGTGCCAAATTTAAACATGATTGCAAGGTATCTACTATTTTTCTCTTTTTTCGCCTACCCCGATCCTACTCACAAAAAGCTTCGAGATGTTGACTGCATTGAAAAATGAATGGGCTTTCTTCCAGTCAAACAAAGTTTACCTGCAAGCAACTCCACCGGTGATGCGTCAGAGCGAACCTGGGAGTTCTCGCGCCGCAGCGGTAAGTAGACCCTCCCAGTCCAACTCGTCAGCATAATCAACAGAGCTACCTACTTGCGATCTGAAGTTAATCACAGTTGAGATGTTCACTGCAGCCCAAGAAACAAACGAGCACCTTTTTATGGGTGAGGAGGGGATTTCTGGTAGGTAATACAAAACTCAGATAGGCAGCCTGAATCGAATCTATGGATCTAGTACGCACCACAATGCAAAAATAGGCCATTGCCTTCATTTATTTTCGTAGGTACCTACCATGAGTAACAAGGAAGGCAGGACCTCTGTTATCAAAATACAAACGCAAAAAGTCGGTTCGAGAAGATAAATTTAATTAAAAAAAAAAAAAAAAAAAAAAAAAAAAATTTGCAAATACACCAACAAAAATAAATAAATACCTTCCTACATGAATACCTTATAAAAACAAATTTTCAAGAAAAACAAAATAAACAAGTAGACATGAAAAACCTAGGGGCTCAAAAAAAATAAATAAATAAATAAATACATCAAAGTAAGTCCAGGGAAACAATCATAGCAGAAAAGTACCACATCCCCATCTGTTCGAAGATCGATCATGAGCATGGTGAAGACCTTACAAGTAGCTGCCTGACATGATCACGAAAAGCGGGACCCTTCATTGCAAGGCAGTCTGGAGTAAGATTTAGACTATTCCATAGGAAAATAGAGCCAACAAAGAAACCGTGTCTGTCCAGGTTACCGAATGTGCAAGGGATTTTCAATGAAAGATTTTTACATTTTCTTGTGGAGCCGGTGTTTAGACTTGGATGCAAACACGTTTCTGCCCACCCACCTCTGTCAAGGATGCAATTTCTGAGAATCTCAAGAGCATGCAACTTCCTCCTGAGCTCAAGGGATTCCCAACCCAATTCCCGAAGAAGTCCACTCACACTTACAACTGGGTAATGGCCAATGATTCCGCACACAAACCTCGCCGCTCTTCTCTGCACAGCCTCTACTTTATCGATTTGACATGAAAGATGAGGATTCCATGTGGTAGTTGAATACTCAAGCAAGGACCTAACAGTGGAAAAGTACAGAATAGTCTTTACACGTCTGGATGCTGAAGAGTAATTTCTGATGAGAAATTTTAATTGCACTGAAGCCCGTTTGACAATGCTGCAGATATATGGGCCCCAATCCAGTTTCCTGTTGAAGGTCAATCCCAAATATTTCACTGAATCTGGTCTTGGGAGAACAGTGCCACCAGAAGTATAATCACAAAGGGTGACCCTATTAGAGCGGTGGAAAGAAATTACATTTGATTTTGATGTGTTTATTTCCATGAGGTTTGATTTGCACCAATCAGTCACAGTATCAAGGTCAAGCTGAAGCAGTTGCGAGTCATCCTGTGTCAAAAGAGGTCTATACAAGACAATGTCATCAGCAAACAATCGTACACATGAACCGATACCTTCGGTAATGTCTGATATAGATGAGGAAGAGAAGGGGGCCACACACCGAACCCTGTGGGATACCGCTAGTGAGTGCCTGACAGTCTGATTTTTCCCCGTTCAGAAGAACCTGGAAATTTCGGTTGGAGACAAATGTTATGATCCAATTGAAAATATTTTCGGGAATGGCCAATTGTGCCAATTTTGCACAAAGTACAGGAATGGAAACTCTGTCAAATGCTTTCACCAAGTCAATGAAGATAGCATCAACCTGAGTGCCTACTTTAAGGTGCTGGATGATATCATGTGAGAAAGAAGTCAGTTGTGTTTCACACGAGAATCCTGATCTAAAACCATGCTGGAATTTGCTAAAGAAGTCCCCACATTCAAGGAGGTTACGTAAGTATCCTGCCACAATTTTCTCCATTAACTTAGCTGAAGAGCAAATCAGGCTTATTGGTCTGAAGGAGGTCAGGGACACTGGCAATCCACCCTTAGGAAGGGGTTTGACAATATTCAACATCCAATCATTTGGAATGATATTACTTGACAAGGAGTTGTAGAAAATGACCAAAAGAAACTTGGATAATACATCAGCATGGTTTTTAAAGAAGATCATCGGTATCCCATCAACCAAGTCAAAGGTGGAGTTTTTGCATGAGCGGATGGTTGCTGCAATTGCCTCAGGGGTAAAGATATCAGCACTTGGAATCAACTTGGGAATTGTGGACGGGTTGGACTTGGAAGTCGGGTTGGACTTGGAATCAACTGGGGAATTTATAACCGTATAATAATTTATAACCCTATTTATAACCCTTTACCCTATAGGTTAGGTTAGGTTTGGTCAGGTTAAAAAAAAAACTGCCGGCGCAACCGCAAATCCGATGAATCCGAGTAACCGCGCCGTGAAAATAAAAAGAACAGTCCCCCAAGTGGGAGAAGTCGGGCCGATATTCCACATTGCATCCCAGATTTGACAAACCGAGTTGGTTTTTGGGTGTGGGTGCAAAAGGGAGAATGATTGATGGAGGTGCTAGGTGATGCAAGGATTGATGGAGAATGATTGATGGAGGTTAGGTTTGGTTTAGTTTGGTTTTGAAATTTGGATGTTGAAATTGGCTGGAATTCCCAACAGCCAATCAGAGACGCGCATGCGGAAGTGGATTGGGAAAAAATATGCGTCCGCGGACCGCGGAAGTGGATTGGAAAAAAAAATCATGCGAGCGCAGGCAAAATTTTCCAAGACAAGACAAGACAAGACATAAGGTATGATGCCTTCTTTTCGGCAAAAACCCACAACCCAAAATTTACTCTCGAATAAAAAGACAAAACACCATTGAAAAAAAGAAAAAAACATATTTCACTCACTCACAGAACCCCAGCGCAACACAAATCCAACCTACATTATAGAAATGCCACAGGGAGACTGCTCCTTCACAAACATGTTCAAAGCTCCTCTTGCCCTGGAATCCAAGATAAGTTAAAGTTAGGCCTACCTACCTACCTAAAGACAAAAATGAATGAAAGAGAAACAGAAAAACTTAGCTCTGAATCTTGGCTAAATCCCTCATCATCGGCTCAGCGTCAGATCAATCATCCTCCGGGCTAGGTTATCGTCATCACCAACACCTCCCTCGTCCTTCACTCCGCGTCATCTCCCGAGCTCATCAGACATCCGTCACCACAGTTCATCCAACTGCTCACCTTGACATTCTAAAACAGGAGAAAAAAAGAAAGAGAAAAAAAGGATGAAGGAAGGAAGCAAAGCAACCTCAAAAGAGGCAGCCTTTAAAAAGAATAAAAAGAAAAGAAATACAAGAAAGAAACAAGAAATGTAAGAAAGGAACCAAATGCAATAAAGATGAGAACTTCCCCTTTCCAGTGCACACTAACGGGGGAATGGTTCGCCTTGTGTCAGTCACGCGGCGAGAGCGCTGTCCGGCATAAGCTCGGTTAACTAG
>JASGXE010014100.1:0-11222 GCA_030068105.1 Sinentomon sp. SZTP_YWyxl | reverse complement strand
GTTTAGATAGTAAACGAATGTCAAGGTGAGCAGTTGGATGAACTGTGGTAAGGGATGTCTGATGAACTCAGGAGATGACGCGGAATGAAGGACGAAGGAGGTGTAGGTAATGACGATAACCTAGCCCAAAGGATGATTGATCTGACGCTGAGCCAATGATGAAGGATTTGTGACATCACTGCAGTGTGTGTGTGGACTGACCAGGTGGAATGGAGGAGGCTGGATAGTTCCCTTGGAATGGACTGATTTGGTGGAAGGGAAGTTGTTCTTTTTGTTTTGTTTGGGTAGAAGGGAAGTTCTTTTTGTTTTGTTTTTGTTTTTTATCATTTCTATCAGTTTTTTTTCTTCTTCTTAAGGTCTGCCGAAAAGAAGGCGTAAACCTTACTTGAGTCTTGAGTCATTTGCCTGCGCTCGAAATTGACGACGACTTTTGGGACAAACCAAAATGCGGACGCGGACCAATGGGAGATGTGGCGGTTCGCAAAACAAGCGAATTTCGCGGAACCGCAGGTCAGGTTAGGTTGGGTTGAGTAAGGTTTGACAGGGTTGGGTGGGTTCGATTCGAGGGGCAGTTTGGTTTGGAAGTTTGGGGGCTCGGATTCGCACTGCAGCCAAGTTCACAGATTCCGCGAATTCCGCGTCTCAGAAGGACCCACGACTTTTTGCAAAATTTGAAAAAAAAAAAACTTTCAAAATGGCCTCCACCCTCCGCCATTGTGATTGTCCTTCGAGTCATTGTTTCTCAGTTTTGCCTGTTCTTGCGGTGTCTTTTTCATGTTTCTGACATTTTTGTGGCATGAGTGCTTGTCGGTTCTGCAGAGCCAGTCGTTAAAAAAATGATCTGGACCCTGACCTGTTGGACTGATAGCCACTCTGTAGGGGTGTGCGAATCCGGATTCGGACTCGGACTCGACTCCGAATCCCAAAGCTGGATTCGGATTCGAGAATTTTGGATTCGACGAATTTTGCAGGATTCGGGTTTGAGGATTCGGATTTACTGGATTCGAGGTTTGTGGATTCGGATTCGAGGATTTGCGAATCCAAAAAAAAAAACAACAAAAAAAAATCGCCAGCAGTCACAAAAGAAAAAAAAAATCTCGCAGCACAAAAAATATCGCAAATTTGCGATCGTGTGATTTTCGGCGGCCATGTTTTTTTTTTACCAAAATAAACCTTTAATTTGACCTGTTGGATCGCACAACAAAATGCACTCAACCACTCAGACTTTCAAATTCGCTTTCTTTTGACGACCAACAGTCCTCACAAATAAATCAGTCAACTATACGCATCCCGTCTGTACACTTAGCGGTCTTAGAAGCTGACGCTGTTCAATTGTACTATTTGACCTCCTATTGGCCAAGATATCAGCCTCGGACATGTTGGGTTTAATATGTATGGAATGGAACTGCCATCGTTGAGCCCTTTGAAGCCGATGAACGGTTTTTCCACTCTTGCTGTCAGCGTCTCCAATCGAAGTCTTGGTTCTGCTGGTGATGAGGCACCACCTCTCTGTTTACCTTTGGTGTTTCGTTTTTGATAATAATTTGGAGCAGTGCTCTTTGCCCCGAAAATGGACAAATTATTCCTCCATGTGCCTGCCCCTGTGGTTCGATGACCAGACCTTTTCTGTTGGCCTTAGGCCTACTCAATATTTTCGAGGCCATTTTATTTTTATTTTTCATTTTCAATGAACATGAATTTTTGAAAGACACCACAAAATTTATCGAAATATTCCATCATTTGACAATTTCAAAAATAACATCTCATAAAAAATTTCTATCAAATGCACAAAAAACTTACGGATGTGTTGGAAATCGCAGAACCCATGATGTGGTAGGTGCTCATCCATTGAAATTAACCGTTTGAAAGCAGGAACCATCAGAGATTTCAAAGAAAATCCATAAGCAGAATAATCACAGATTCACAATCACTCAAATAGCACCATAAAAAACCACTTGAATTTGCTCTACATAAAATGGTCATGTTGCGAGTGACAACACAACCGTAAGTTTTTAGGGAAGAGAAAAGAAAGACAAGAAATTAGTTATTGAATGGCAAGGGTAAACAAACAAAGCCATAGGTACATGTAAAAAGAAGAAGAAACACCTTAGAAGCCTGTCGGCTTCCCAATGTAGGGACAAAAGAGTGGTGGGAATCCTTCATCAAGAAAAGTGGTGGGAGTGGTGGGAAACCTTCATCAAGAGAAGTGTTTACAGTGCATGTGATAAGAGTAGGCGTATCTCAGATGATTATAAAAAACTGTACCTATTTGTTAAATGAAAAAGGATTTTTGCAAGAGGTACCTACTCTGTTACCTACGTTTAACCCTTACCTCACCATGGGGTGCTCCAATGGACCACCCGAATCGAAAAATGGCCAGTTTTTTGGACCAAAATCCAATGGACCACCTCGTGGTTTAAATTTTTTTCCAGAGGTACCTACCGGTCCATTGGACCACCAAGCTGCTATTTGGAACAGATGCAATTATTGGGAGGTCCCTGAAAACCGGACAGCCGGACAGCCGGACAGGACTGCCGGACAAGCAGAAAGGACCGCCGGACCGACCCGGACAGGTTAGGTTAGGTTAGATTAGGTTAGGATAGACTATCCTAACCTAATCTAACCTAACCTAACCCGTCCGGGTCGGTCCGGTGTTCCGTCCGGCAGTCCTGTCCGGCTGTCCTGTCCGGTTTTCAGGGGCCAACCAATTATTGTGTATTCCAAAATGAGAGATCTTTGTATCGTGTATGTTGTTTTGCCAACTGTTGCCAATTCCTTGAACTTTTCTGGAAGTTTCTTGGTGTGGCCTGTTGGACCACCTCACGGTATTCTGAAGGGCCCACAATCTGAGGGTGGTCCATCAGACCACTGGAATTTTCTCAGTTGTTTACAAGTTAATACACTTTGGTCCTCGTTCTTTTCTCTGGCTTTGACAAATTTATGAATCTAAGGCGAAAGTGACTGACTAGGTAGATTAGTATTGTGGAATAGCTCTCAAAATGGCCGAACAATGGCGACCTAAGTCTCAGCCATCTGCATCAAAGCCAACCGACGTGTGTTGTCATTTCTTCGATGAGATTTTCAATCCAAAACTGGATAAGATCAATTATTTTTGACGTGGTTTGCCAAATTGGATCCTTAATGATGCTTTCTGAGTGAGTGGTCCAATGGACCACCTCATAGTAATTTAGAAAATTGAGAGACCGCAAGGTGGTCCCGATGGACCACCTCACGGTCTAGTTTACACTGTTTTTGTTATTGTTTATTTTTTATTTTTTTCTCGAGGACGAAAATAAAAATGCAGCTTAGGGCAATGCCATGTTGTTCACTGGCACTGTTTTGAAGAGTGTGGTGATGTTTTGGAATTTGGAATAAGAACCAGTGTTTTGTGATGTTTTGTAAAACGTCTAGTGTTTTTTATTCACATAAAGCACCAACCGTTCACCAGTTCAGAGCAATTTAAAAAAAAAACACAGACTGCATTCATCATTGTTCCCACACAAAATCAAATCTCACATCGAAGTTGAAAGTTGAAATTATCACACTATTAAAATGTCTAACTGATTTAAAAATTTAAGGTCACAAAGATGACACTGGAAAAACAAGGCAAAATCACGTTTTTGACATATCGCATCCAAAAAATATGCGAAGGATCGGTGCTATCTCAACCAAAATGTGGGTCTGACCTCAAAATTGATCAAATAAATTATAAATATGCTTATTAGCTTAGAAGCGGGGGAGGTCCAATGGACCACCTCATGGTGCTCCACGGTGCAAGATGAGCATGTTAAGGCAAGGGTTAATGAGATAGGCCTACCTATCCCTTATCATAAAGAAGTCAAGTCAAGCAAGTTTGCTGTCTTTGCAGCCTCAGCAGGTGGACCTGCAGTTGCCATTTGAAAGAAACTGCATTTGACTCTTCATCTGTCCGGTTTTGCAGGTGTCCCACCTGACGAGGATGCTGTTTCAGGAAACCCGGATTTGGACAACTGCAGGGAACAAACGCATTTAGCCATGAATATCAAAGTTGAAGTATCTTTTGATGAAGAGCCGAATTCTAAACTGGAGGAGTCTGAGCATGGTGAGTTTTGTCTTTGTAATGCCAATACCACATTGCCAGTGAAAAACTGGCAAGGTAGGAACCTGGTCAATTAAAATCAGCAAGCTTAGCGAACTTCTCCTTTTTTAATTTCTAGGTGGGGGTCACAGGCATTAGGACTGGGTATAGCAATTATTATTGGACAGTGGTGTCCCCGGTTCATTGTTTTTTGCCAAGACCACGCAAACGGTGGTCCCTGAAAACCGGACAGCCGGACAGAACTGCCAGACAGGACCACCGGACCGACCCGGACGGGTTAGGTTAGGTTAGGATAGTCTATCCTAACATAATCTAACCTAACCTAACCTGTCCGGGTCGGCCCGGCGGTCCTTTCTGCCTGTCCGGCAGTCCTGTCCGGCTGTCCGGTTTTCAGGGACCACCCACGCAAACCACGAACTCTCTCTAATTTTTTTTCTAAATAGCTTTTTTTATTTAACAAATCAATTTATACAAAAGAAGTGAAGAAGGTCCACACAACGGGTTCAGGATTGCAGCAAAACAATGTGTGTTTGTTGGAAGACACATGAAACAAATGCATGAGACAAAACCAAACTCACAGTCATGATGGATCCATGCAGCACATCAAGCATTTCGACATCGGCGAAGAGTTAGTTGAAGCGATTACAGCACAATCTGTAGAAATACACCAAAACCAGAGCAATGAAAAGTAAAGTTTCCCAGGCGAATATTTGTGTCGCATAGAGCATCACAACCGGGAGTTTGGGAGAAAGAGAGAAAAAAGTAGATGTCATTAAACAGGTAGCTACCTACTTGGCAAAAACAAAAATGAAAATCAAACAAGTGATACCAAGTTCCGAAAAGTTCTTCAATGGGAGGAACAAGAAGTAAACTGCTGAATCTATTGGAAGGTACCTACCTAGGGAAGGACATAAACTCATCTTATGCCATCAGCAAATGCACTAGAACTAAGTTGATTGATGTCACAATACTTTTACAGGCAATGTCGAACAATCCATTTACGAGTTATCTGCTGTGACGGTTTTTTTTATTGCAAATTTCCTGCGGGAACATCAAGTCCATCGCTTGACAAGTAAGCCCGCTTTCAACGTGTGACCAAATAGCACGAAGCCCGAAGGTGAGCTGCAAAATCAACAAGTCAAATCTGCAATATTCAAACAGGCTGTTTAAAATGCAACAAATGTCACTGGGTACTCTGATAATGACTCGACGAAACATGCGGGAACGCCGGTAAAATTGGCCTGGTGATCTGTGTCATTGGGTTTGGAACTGTGATGGATTTGATCTCTCTAATTGAAAAAATGAAGGGAATTCTGAAAAATTAGTGTACTGCAGAGCCTTAGAAAATTGTAGGAAAAACATTGCCAATGAAACCAACTCACTCAAGAAAAATGAGGTGTTGCCTTGAAATCGAGAAATTCTCTACCTAATCGTTAGAGAAATTCTCTAGTTGATAGAGAAAATAATTTATGTCTCTGGTCGTCGAAAGAAATTCCCTCGATCAGAGAAATTCTCTGCATCTGTCCTGACACCTAAACTTTTTTTCCGCAAGTGTTTCATTTTTCATCAAATTGTGGCGATGTTTGCTTGCAATTTTCTGTCTTTGTAGGTACTCTATATCTCTAAAAAAATACGAATTGCATTTCAGCACCTTTTCCATTGAAGTCAAAAAAGCACCAAAAACTATTCGAACTGAGGGGTTCAGATTAGCCAGGACCACCAAACACCTTGATCTCTGACAAATCCACCCCCTGCAAAAAAGCCAGAATGCACGGCGCACGCATGCCTCTAACTTTTGCTATTCCGCGTCTCTGACTTTCCTACCTTGCACTACCTACTTTGGTGGATTTGCCTCCATTCTAAGCAAAAGGTAGACCCGTAT
Source organism: Sinentomon sp. SZTP_YWyxl (assembly GCA_030068105.1). Taxonomy (NCBI): domain Eukaryota; kingdom Metazoa; phylum Arthropoda; class Protura; order Sinentomata; family Sinentomidae; genus Sinentomon; species Sinentomon sp. SZTP_YWyxl. Next base: position 5,262 of record JASGXE010014100.1, on the reverse strand, counting down.
GGTTCCGAATCCCAGATCACATAGGTATTTTTTTACTATTGGCTTTAATCATATAAAAAACAACCTCTTTCTTTTCAGGTTGCCAGATAAGAACATTTCGGGATCCTGACACAAAGATGGAATTGTCTCACTTGAGGCGACTGGAAGTCAAAACAGAGCTTTTGCACCAACTGAAAACAGAGCCAAGCATCGATGATGGTATCTCCGAAACCCGCCATGACCCAAAGACTTTCAACTGCTTCGTTAAAGTCATTCGACTTGACTTGGGAAGCAAGACCATTTATCAGCTGATTGACCAATCCAATTCACAGAAAAGAACAAAGGACAGCCGATACCATTACAAGCCTCTACCTGTCATGAACAGTGGCATAAAGTCCAAAATGCCCACGGCAGCCAATCTTGAAAATGACGAAAATAGCAATTTGCAAGCACAAGAGGAGTTCTCTTGCATTCGAAACTCTGGGAAGTCACCAGTTGCATTGGTCAAACCGCATCTTTCAAGCAAAATCGTGAGACGATATAAATGTGATATGTGTGACTACCATTCGAATTATCAGTGTAATGTGAGAAAACATGCAGTCATTCATGCACCAAAGGAGCAAGTTAAATGCGACCTTTGCAGCTTCAGTACGAAAGCCACGTCTTACTTAAAAAGACACATGGTCCGTCATTCACCTTACAGTCTGTTCAAATGTGACCAGTGTGACTACCGTGTGAACGAGCCTGCGTACTTCCGAAAACATAAAAAACGGCATGCTTTACGCAATCCATTAAAATGTGTCAAGTGCGACTTTAGTGCAGTCGATTCAGACGACTTGGAGCAACATCAAGTGAGTCATTCTTACCGCGAGTCGTTTGCTTGTGGAAAATGCAGCTATTCTGCACGTAATTCACATAGATTACGGCGGCATGAATCCAGTCACAGCTCTGAAAGGCCGTTTCGATGTGAATTGTGTGGATACTCAGCAAAGAACCTTGAGAACTTAAGAATCCACCACATCCGCCACGTCGCAGAAAGATTGTACAGTTGCGATAAGTGTGACTACCGCTCAAAGCAGTTGAGTAAATTAAAGCACCACCGTCTCCAACACACAACCATCAGGCCTTTTGAATGTGACACATGTACCTATCGTTCACGGACCTCCACAGATCTTATGAAACATGAAAGATATCACGCAGCAGATAGGCCGTTCAGATGTGGCATTTGTGATAAAACGTTCAAGCAGAGTGGTGACTTAACACGCCACAAGCGAAACCATTCAGACGAGTTCCGTTGCAAAACATGCGGTGCAAATTTCAAATCCAGCAGCTATTTGAAACAACATTGCCGGGTTGCCCACCCCGAGCTGTTAACTTACAAGTGCGATGCGTGTGGTTATGGAACAAATCATAAGCCGCATCTAGAGCAGCACTGGATTACCTCCCACACTGCCAGCAGACCATTCAAATGCGAAGAGTGCGACTACTCCGGGAAAACAACCCATGCTCTGAAGATGCACCGAATCAGACATTCAACTGACAAGCCATTCGAGTGCCTCTCTTGCAGCTTCACGACAAAGAGATTAGTCACTCTGAAGTCACATGAATTGCGACGCCATTCCAATTCAGTCTCATTCAAATGTGACATTTGTGGTCATTGCAACAAAGGAAAAGGCGGCCTCAAAAGACATCTGCAGATCCATCATGGGCTCAGGTAATTGTAGCTTACCTACCTATATTTCCTGGAGAAGAAATGGGCAGTTTGCAGTTCAGCAGCAGGTCAAACACTTTCTTAGAAAATTTTTCATCAAGATCATTCTTGTGAATTTTTAAAATATTTCACCAAAGTTTATTTCAGATCTTTTTTCCACCTCTCAAATAATTTGGCCATTTCATCCCCATCATCCTGTTATGTTTTGCCTGGTGGGTTTTATGGCTTTTTGATATTTTTTCAGTTGGTTTTTTTGTGGATTTTTAATGTCTTTCCATATGATTTTTTTTTTTATTACAGAATTTTCATGGCTTTTTGATATTTTCACCTGGTCACACTGAATATATTTTCGGGAGTCAGAGTTGCAATATAATGGTCTGTAATTCCTTTTTTAAACATGTTCTATTTTGTCCTATATTTTTGGAAAATGTCCAAAATTCCAAGAGGTATTTTGGAAATATTCCGTTCTGAAGAGGATTATCCTGAAGAGAGCCTCAGTTTTTATTATTTCTGCCACAAATGTAGAAATTTCCTGCGCATTTCCTTATTCTTTCTTGCAAGCCCTGAAGGTTGCTCTCTTCCCGTTATGTGTCTTTGTACCGGAGGTTTCTGTAAAAGTTTTCCAGAGATGACTCTTACTCACCTGATCGTGCCTTAGTTGCCACTACCTAACCAGTTTTATCTGTCCTGGTCACGGGAAAGAACTCCTTTTGCTACCAATTTTTTTTTTTTTTTTTTTTTTTTTTGAATTTTTACACCCAATCAAATCCAATCCTGGATTAATAAAACAGTTTATTGAGTTGAAATTTTGCAAATCACTTTGGGACAAGAGACCAGATGTTACGTGAACAGCCGAAACTTTTGGATGCAGTCAACTAAACGTCATTGAATGATCATCTTGGCACCCCCAGAATCTTGGAACTCCTGATGTGGGTTCAGCCACAGCTTTTTAAGATCTTCAACTTGTGGTCACACCCTGGGTTGGGTAGATAGTTTTCGTTTCAGCCACATTACATTTCTGCCTTCTTTGGGATGTTTTTTAATGTTGATGCGGGTTCGAAACAAAAAGTGCCGGGCTGTGTTTATGCAGTTTAAACTCGTGTTGGCTGTCTCAGCGAAGAAAACTTTGAGTTGCCAGAAGTCGGAGCACATGTGTTGCTCATAAATGGCCTGAAAATCTTATCAAGGTGACATGGCACAAAGAGGGAGTCCAAAATTGGGTTTTATAGTTTTAAAGTAAAATTGCTCGTCAAAGGCAAAGATTTTTTGGACGTAGTTTTCGAGCTGCACCACAATTATTTTGTGTATCGAAAAATGCATCATTGGCATCAGTCGTGAACAGTACGTCCTTTGCCTGCTGTTCAAGGATAGAGTTTGACTAAAAATAATTGTCAGTTTCAGATCATTTTTGCAAAAGTTAGCATTAAAAAGCATAAAACTTTAAGAAATGTTAAAATTCCATGAAAATTGGTGGTCACCACAAATTAACTACATTTTTATGACCCTTTTATTGGTGCTTTTTGTTCGCCAGAGCATTTGAAAAAGCATTAAATTTAAGAAAACATTAAAATTCCATGAGAAATGGTGGTCACCACAAATTAACTTCATTTTTCTGACCCTTTACTTGGTGCTTTTGTGCGCCAGAGCATTTGAAAAAGCCTAAAAACATAAAAAATGTTAAAATTCCATGCAAAATGGTGGTCGGTGCAAATCAACTGCATTTTTCTGACCCTTAACTTGGTGCTTTTGTTCACTAGAGCATTTTAAAATCATAAAAATATAAGAAAACATTAAAATTCCATGCAGAAGGTGGTCAGCACAAATTAACTTCATTTTTCTGACCCTTTACTTGGCGCTTTTGTGTGCCAGAGCATTTGAAAAAGCCTAAAAACATAACAAATGTGAAAATTTCATGCAAAATGGTGGTCGGCACAAATCAACTGCATTTTTCTGACCCTTAACTTTGTGCTTTTGTTCACTAGAGCATTTGAAAATCATAAAAATATAAGAAAACATTAAAATTCCATGCAGAAGGTGGTCAGCACAAATTAACTTCATTTTTCTGACCCTTTACTTGGTGCTTTTGTGCGCCAGAGCATTTGAAAAAGCCTAAAACATAAAAATGTTAAAATTCCATCCAAAATGGTGGTCGGTACAAATCAACTGCATTTTTCTGACCCTTTACTTATTGCTTTTGTGTGCCAGTACGTTTGAAAAAGCTTAAAAACAGAAAAAACGTTAAAATTCCATGCAAAATGGTGGTCGGTACAATTAATCAACTGCATTTTCGAACCCGTTATTTGGTGCTTTTGTTCGCAAGAGCATTTGAAAAAGCATAAGCATTTTTGAAAATGTGAAAATTTCATGCAAAATGGTGGTCGGCACAAATCAACTGCATTTTTCTGACCCTTCACTTGGTGCTTTTGTGTGTCAGAGCATTTGAAAAAGCTAAAAATGTAAGAAAACGTTAAAATTCCATGCAAAAGGAAGTCGGCACATATTAACTGCATTTTTCTGACCCATTTTCTTGGTGCTTTTGTGCGCCAGGTCGTTTGAAAAAGCATAAAAATATAAGAAAACTTTAAAATTCCATATAAAATTGTGGTAGGCACAAATAAACTGCATTTTTCTGAGCCCTTTCTTGGTGATTTTGTTCACCAAAGCGTTCGAAAATGTAATAATTATAAGAAAACATTAAAATTCCATGCAAAATTGTGGTCGGCACAAATTTTAAGTTTTTAACTCCATTTTCTGACCCTTTTCCTGGTGCTTTTGTGCACCAATGCATTTGAAAAAGCCTAAAAATATAGGAATACGTCAAAATTCCATGCATAAGGTGGTCGGCACAAATTAACTGCATTTTTCTGACCCTTTTCTCGGTGCTTTTGTGCACCAAAGCGTTTGAAAAAGCATAGGTAGGATTCAAATGTCATCCTGATCAGTTATGGGCATTGAAAGTGGAATGAGCAGCCTTGCATTTTGTTGAGGCCGTCAAAAGAATATCATTCTGTTTGTACTCATCAGATTTTTTAAACCTTTTAAAAATATCCTGTTTTGTCCTAAATTTAGAAATTACGTAGGTGTCCTAGAATGTCCTATTTTTCATAGAGATTTAGTCCTTTATTGTTCCTATTTTGTTCTTCATGGAAGCGCATTGACACCACTGTTTTGAAAACGTTACACTGGCGAAAATTACTGTTTGGAACCTCTGAAAATATTTCATCAGATCACACTGGGCATTTAAAAATGTTACAAATGGTTAAATTAAAATTACCATGTCGAGTTTGATTCACCTTTTCCTTTCGTAGAGGTTGTCTCAATTGCTTCGTGTATTTTTTTTTCAATTCCGTCCTACTTTAGCATTCTCCAGTGCCATATCTCCTTTGTTTTTAACATTTTTCATCCAGTTTTAACTCCACCACATTCTTGAGTGCATCAATTCGTCCATTCCTCATCTCATCTCTCCATCGAGGGGAGCGCCGTGGTTGCAGGTTCCCGTCCTGTTCCCTGTTAAGGGAGATTGGATAGACGTCTGATACACGGTTTATAAAACAGATGGTGCCCCCCCCAAA
>JASGXE010014099.1:0-12832 GCA_030068105.1 Sinentomon sp. SZTP_YWyxl | reverse complement strand
GGATGTGGAAAATTTGAACGGTGTGAGCTCGGTCGCAAGCTGCCCACAAAAGTCAAATATCTTTTGAACCAGATGACGGATTTTGATGAAACCTTTTGTGCCACAAGCTGAAAAATAAGCGATTCCAAATATGTAAAATGATCCCAATACTTTTAACGGATTTAGTGCAGAAATTACATCTTTTGTGAAAGTGTTGAAATTAAGATGCGATAAAATTTCGGGTCCCTCGCACATATTTTCAACGAATGTGCGATTTTTTCCGTTGTAACATGGTTTCGGCCTGTGGAAAAGTTGTAGAGGAAGCTTTCAGCTTTCCAAAAACACCAAAATAATCGCATTTGAACATCATTTAACCATTTTATGAAGACTGAACGCGACACGAGACATTATTTTGTTTTTCGAATAGGCAAATACCCGCATCAGAAATGACATTCACACGGCCGGTGTTGTGGAAACTTGTGCGCAGAAAGTCCTCACAGTTGAATGAGCGCAGACTGTGCTCCCCAGCACCAAGGGAATATTGGGTTGCAGTTCGGAATACCTGCCGATATCTGAAAAAAGCTGAACTGGACGAGTTTTCATGCACGCTCAAGATGAGGACGAAAACATCGTCCTTTATCTTCCGATCCTATTTTAGTTGCGAAAGCAACTAAAATAGGAAGATGAGGACGATGTAGGTAGGGTGGGATAGGTTAGGATAGGTGTGTTAGGACAGGTTAGGTTGGGTTAGGCCAGGTTAGGTTAGGTTTAGTTAGCTTTTTGTATATCAGAGAGCAATGGTGATAACTCGTTCAGTTCAATGTATTCCGAACAGGTATTCCGGACAATATGTATTCCGTATTCCGAATTCGAATTCGAAATCCGACAATATGTATTCATGTATTCCGAACAATGTATTCTGAGCAGGTATTCCGAACTGTTACCGCGGGAATGGTCAATGTGACATGAAACACACGATGGGAGCCCGGGAGGCCAGTTTACAAACCCTGCCCCTACTTTAAATGGCAGACCGGGGCCCCCCATCGAGCGTTGTTTCTTTTTCGGATAGGGGACTGGTGTTTTGGTCAGGTTCAGATGGCTTCTGGCAAGAAAAAAAATTTTCTTGCGAGAACAGGGCCCCAATCAAGCATTCTTGCACAAAACGCTCTCTGCCACCTGGTCGCGGCGGGGTGTGTAAAACGCCTCCCTGGCTCGTCTATACAAACAGCGCCGCCGCGACTTCAGATGGCGGAGAGCGCCTTGTGCAAGAATGCTCGATTGGGGCCCTGTTTTCGCAAGAAAGAAAAATATTTTTTTGCCTTAGGCTATCTAAACCTGACCTAACCCTGTCCCTTCTCGGAAAAACAATGCTTGGTTGGGCCCCGACTTGCTATCTAAAGTCGCGGCAGGGTTTGTAAACTGGCGCCCGGGAGAGATGGGACGCGTTTTTACAAACCCCGCCGCGACGATAGATGGCAGAAAGCGTTTTGTGCAAGAATGCTCGATTGGGGCCCTGTTATCGCAAGAAAATTTTTTCTTGCCAGAAGCCATCTGAACCTGACCTAAACACCTGTCCCCTATCGGAAAAAAACAACGCTCGATGGGGGGCCCCGGTCTGCCATCTTAAGTTGACGCTCTTGAAAAGGTGCAGAGAAGTGCGGCCCGGTTCATCATGAACGACTACGGCTACACATCCAGTGTAACGGCGACTTTCTTGGAGTCCCCATGTCGACGCCATTGCCTCAAAGGCTCGCAAAACCCTCGGATATGTCTTCCGGAATCTTCGCCATGCATCTCTTAAAGCTAAGCTACTTGCCTATAAAACCTTTATGCTACCCCTGCTGGAATACGCGTGCGAGGTCTGGGACCCGTTTCTGGTGTGCCATATATCTACCCTGGAGAGGGTTCAGCGACTTGCAGCGCGTATAATTTCTTCCGATTTTAGGCATGATACCAGCGTCTCAAGATTACTTGACACCCTTGGTCTTGAAACTCTTTCTGAACGTCGGAGATCCAGACGATTTGCACTGTTCTCAGATATCCTGTCGGGGCGATCCCCTGTCCAGCTTCCGAATTAATTTTCGCGGGTGGAAATGGCGCGCCGAACCCATATTAATACTCATGTAAATGGGCCTGTCATTCGGTTCAACCCATATTTCCACAGTTTTTTCGCCCGCACTGCTAGAGAATGGAACAACTTGGACCATCGACTTGCGCCATAACTGCATGGATGCGCTATCAGTTTGCTGCTCTGTGAACACCGCGGCAGATCTTTTACTGACCTTTGAACTTGTTATCCTCCTCTTTTAATCGCTTTTGACATTTTTATTGAGTCATTTTATTGTTTGACGTGTCATGACTGACTAGATGCCAATATAATAATAATAATAATAATGCTTAGTGGGCTCGGCTTCTCACCTCTGTTTGTTAGAAGGTCGGAGAGACGCCTTTATACTTTGAAGGAAATCCTCAGGGGTTCCCTGATCATTCCTCTTCCAGATGAAATTCGAGCAAGCCAGTTCAATAGCAGCCGCTCCCACGCCAACAAATTTTTGGTTCCTACTAAAATTAAACACACACTTTCATTATTTTTCCCTAAAACCCTTCGGGAATGGAACTCTCTCCCCAAGGACTCTAACTTGATTAGAAATTTGACCGCTCCTTGAGTTAAACTTGAGTTAAACGCTTCTTTTTCAAACTCTCCCCATTTGGCTTTAATTTGTCGTTGTTTTTTTCTTTTAACTTTGTTTCTCTCCTATTTCTCATTAATGATCCATTACGTTGTCCTGTTCATATGTTTTTTGCGATCCTTGACTGTTTTTCTCGTGCATGTGTGTAATATTTGCATTTAAATCGCAAATTTCAAATACAAATACAAATACAAATACAAAAGTTGGGGCAGGGTTTGTTCGGTTCCCGCGGTAACAGTTCGGAATACCTGCCGACATTGAACTGAACGAGTTATCACCATTGCTCTCTGATATACAAAAAGCTAACTAAATCTAACCTAACCTGGCCTAACCCAACCTAACCTGTCCTAACACACCTATCCTAACCTATCCCACCCGACCTACATCGTCCTCATCTTCCTATTTTAGTTGCTTTCGCAACTAAAATAGGATCGGAAGATAAAGGACGATGTTTTCGTCCTCATCTTGAGCGTGCATGAAAACTCGTCCAGTTCAGCTTTTTTCAGATGTCGGCAGGTATTCCGAACTGCAACCCAATATTCCCTTGGTGCTGGGGAGCACAGTCTGCGCTCATTCAACTGTGAGGACTTTCTGCGCACAAGTTTCCACAACACCGGCCGTGTGAATGCCATTTCTGATGCGGGTTTTTGCCTATTCGAAAAACAAAATAATGTCTCGTGTCGCGTTCAGTCTTCATAAATTGATTAAATGATGTTCAAATGCGATGATTTTGGTGTTTTTGGAAAGCTGAAAGCTTCCTATACAACTTTTCCACAGGCCTAAACCATGTTACAAGGGAAAAAATCGCGCAATCGTTGAAAATATGTGCGAGGGACCCGAAATTTTATCGCATCTTAATTTCAACACTTTCACAAAAGATGTAATTTCTGCACTAAATCCGTGGAAAGTTTTGGGATCATTATACATATTTGGAATCGCTTATTTTTCAGCTTTGTGGCACAAAAGGTTTCATAAAAATCCGTAATATGGTTCAAAAGATATTCACACAGCTTGTTTACCAAAACAAGCGAAGAAAAAGGCAGAAATTTCGAAGTCCACAGACGGATAATCCACTTTCAAAGATGGCGGACTTCTCTTCAAATCGCTTCACATTTCGAGCACGCGATCATTCTATTTACTTTAGTTCGTTGAGTGTGACCACCATGGACTACGGAGATTTCGCTCAGCCGCACAACGCAGCCGCACTTGATCGTTTTCATTGATTCCGTCAAAGAGATCAAAAATGTTTTTGATCCAAGAACTCTAAGAATCAGCAGCAATTAACCGACGGAGCATTTTAATTCATATAAGTTCCGAAGAAAATTTGGGGGCTCACTGTGGCTGCAATCTGACTGACGGGAACGCCAGCAACAAGTCCATGAAATTTATAAATGCCTCATTCCTATCCTACCCTACCTGCATAGTCCTCATCTTCCTATCCTATTTTGGCTACTTGAGCGTGTGTGAAAACTCGTCCAGTTCAGCTTTTTTCAGAGATGGCAGGTATCTTTGCCATTTTTTGTTGTATCTTTATTACTCTTCTGCCACTTCGCAGTGGTATTGATAGGTATATAGAATAAAGAATAAGAATAAAGAAGTTATGGTGAGAGTATGCACGGGCCAAATCAAGAAGTGATGGTGGGAGGTTGCACGGCCCGAAATCAAGAAGTGATGGTGGGAGGTTGCACGGCCCGAAATCAAGAAGTGATGGTGGGAGGTTGCACGGCCCGAAATCAAGAAGTGATGGTGGGAGGTTGCACGGCCCGAAATCAAGAAGTGATGGTGGGAGGTTGCACGGCCCGAAATCAAGAAGTGATGGTGGGAGGTTGCACGGCCCGAAATCAAGAAGTGATGGTGGGAGGTTGCACGGCCCGAAATCAAGAAGTGATGGTGGGAGGTTGCACGGCCCGAAATCAAAAAGTGATGGTGGGGGTTTGCACTGCCCGAAATCAAGAAGTGATGGTGGGAGGTTGCACGGCCCGAAATCAAGAAGTGATGGTGGGAGGTTGCACGGCCCGAAATCAAGAAGTGATGGTGGGAGGTTGCACGGCCCGAAATCAAGAAGTGATGGTGGGAGGTTGCACGGCCCGAAATCAAGAAGTGATGGGGGGGTTTGCACGCCCGAAATCAAGAAGTGATGGTGGGAGGTTGCACGGCCCGAAATCAAGAAGTGATGGTGGGAGGTTGCACGGCCCGAAATCAAGAAGTGATGGTGGGAGGTTGCACGGCCCGAAATCAAGAAGTGATGGTGGGAGGTTGCACGGCCCGAAATCAAGAAGTGATGGTGGGAGGTTGCACGGCCCGAAATCAAGAAGTGATGGTGGGAGTTTGTATGGTACGACGATCGGCGGGCACACTTCCACAGGTTATAAAGCAGCGAACTAAAACTAAACTGACTGGAGTGTTTGAGAAGTGCAACAGCTTCAAACCGTGCACCATGCTGGGAAAAATCGTTTCCAGTTGGGTTAAGCGGAACGTTCACGATATTTATTTTGGTGCCTCGGGCCCACATCTGATCATGCAAATTCCCTAAAATCACGATGCGACGTCTCCGTGGTGACGAATTGTTTTGGTCACATTATGGTCAAAGAAACTGACCGATATCGATAACGAACCTTAATAAGGAATACATTGATCCGTTTATTCCGAGTAATTCGACTCGCCTGCGCAGGTGAGATTTTCTGTGACAGGAAAAATCAAGCTTTGTTTGGCCAGCCAAGCTGATAGGGTGCACAATGTATTTCCATTTTTTTCATGATTAAAAATTCAATTTCGCAAGGCGTGTTCTTTGAGGTCTATATGATGCAAGCATTTCAAAATGGTACCCGACTACCCTAACATGAGCGCTTAAAAAGTGGCAGGTGTTTCTTGTCACCGTAAATTTGACAAGGCCTTTAGTGCAGGTGCCATATCCTACTCCTACACCAAATATAAACAGATGGAACCATCGACCCAAGGCCGTTCATTAGGCCACGGAGAGAACTGCCCTCGTGAGGAATACTGACATCCTTAACTGTCGTTAATCCCCACAAGCCGAGGAAATTTCGTGTGGATGCACAGTTTAGGCTACCGCTCTAAAAGCGCAGGCTGCATGAGGTCTGACATCAACGTGTTCAATCGAAAACTGGAATCGCCGCTGAAAAATACCTCTGACGGGTCTTTTTCGCACACACCCATTGAGAAAGCCGATCTTTTAGCGCGAACGTTTCAAAATTCTGCAATAAATGTGCCTATTCAGAGACATTTGCACTCATTACCCCCTTCAGTCATCCCGAACACTCCCCGTTTACACCCAGCATCCAATCAAATTTCCCGCGTAGGAATTCAGCATTTATTATCAAGCTATTGGGGAAGAAACCACGGGTCCTGATTTTATCCCAGCGAGATTTCTTAAAATCCTTTCCTTTGAGTTGTCATTTTCTTTGAAATTATTATCAAGAGGATTTATGTTCCTTTCATTGCCGGATGAGTGGAAGTGTCTAAAGTGATTCCCATCCCAAAGAAGGGTCCTTCTGAAAATCCTGAACTATATCGCCCGATTTCACTTCTCTCAGTTAGCAGTAAAATTTTCGAGAAAATCCTCTATTCACATCTGATGACTTTCGTTGAACTTAATCAGATATTACACCGCAGTCAACATGGTTTCAGGAAAGCATTCTTGTGTTACCCAACTTATTGAATTTACTCATGATATTGGATGTGCATTTGAGGCAAAGGAAGAACTGCATGCAATTTTTGTTGATTTTAAAAAAGCATTTGATTTGATCCCTCATAATTTTACTCCTCTCACAAACTAAATCTGCTTGAATTCCCTGCACCTCTTGTTGCCCTAATTGAGTGTTTCTTGTCTGGAAGGTTTTTCCAGGTCTCTGTCGAGGGCCAGAATTCTGCTAGGCGACCTGTCACCTGCGGAGTCCCCCAGGGTAGTGTCTTGGGTCCACTTCTCTTCATCATTTATGTTAATGACCTTCCAACCTTGCTCACATGCAATGCAAGGCTTTTTGCGGATGATTTAGTTTTGTATGGGCCGCCCTTTGGTACATTTCTGCAGGATAATCTGGACGCAATCAGTTCCTGGGCCAAAATTTGGGGTTTAGTCATCAATGTTTCAAAGTGCAACTGGATGGCATTCAAGAGAAACTCAAAGTTTTCACCTTCAACTCGCTACAATCTCGGTGGAAATCCCATAGTCAAGGTTACTGAATTCAAGTATTTGGGAGTTTATCTTTCTTCCGATTTATCATGGGATGCACACATTACTTATACCATTACCAAAGCTAGAAAAGTTCTTGGCATTCTAATTCGAAATCTCAATTCTGCCTCATCTAGGGCTAAGCTGAAAGCCTACATGTCCTTGGTTTTACCTATCCTTGAGTATGCCTGTGAGGTCTGGGATCCCTTTCTTGTGTCTCATTCTAATGCTCTCGAGCGTCTGCAGCGCTCAGCCCTGCGCTTTATTTGTGCTGACTACAGAAGAACCTCGTCTGTTTCGGCAATGCTCAAACACTGGGAACTTAGCACGCTGTCTGAGAGGCGTAGGTGTCGCCGATTGAAATTTTTACAAACAATATTGCAAGGTGGGGTGTGCACTAAATTACCTCCTTCATTTAGAGTGAGGTCTGTTCCTCGTCGAACTGACCATGGATACCATATTGAACAGCCAATTGTCAAATTCAATAAGCATTTCAACAGTTTTTTCTTCCGCACAGTCAGGGAATGGAATGCTCTTTTGCCTTCGTCATCCTTCCTCCAATCATTGCCTCCCATCAACTAAATCTGGTTTACTCGTCTGATTCATCAATAAAAAAAATTGTGAGTGCAGTCCGGCCTCATTGACTCCCTATTTGCCTGTTTAGCCATTCTTGAGGTGTTTTGTTTGTTTATTTTAATTGTGTTTTGTTAGTGTTTATTCCTTTGACGTTCAACTTGATTGTTGATATTTATGAAATAAATAAATAAAAAAAAAAAAAAAAAAAAAAAAATACGCCGTACCTTTTGCCGCTTCTTCTGCGAGAATACAGCACATCTGCAGGTACACTTTCTCAAAAATAGCGGTGCGAAATTCCGGATTGTAAAAACTGCTTCTTGACGAGGTAATCCGACTGCAAAAGTAATTACGTTTGTATTCTTTGTTCGACTCTTTCATTTGTCTACCATAAAGTTTAAGTAGGGCCATATGCGTCGCATAACATCCGATATTCTTAATGCGGGACAGTCATAATCAAAAACCGTGGGGTGATCCAGTGCGGATTAGCGCTAATTCGAGGTTGCAGAGTAATTTTTTTCCATTGAAGTAAATGGCGAAAATTTAATTCGCAACCTCGGATTAGCGCTAATCCGCACTGGATCAACCCACGGATAGAATAATCAAGAACTGCGGAAGCACCGACGGACCATCCCTCTGCACACAAAAGTATGGTTCCACTTACGTAATTGTTGTTTTCAAGTGGCCCTTCGCGGCCGGCTTATGGCGATGCCCATCATTCATCTATACGGGATCATCCATAAGTCGTGTGACAATCTCGAATGGGCAAGGTGAGGCCCAAAAACGGTGCATTGTAACTTTTCTCAAACATTGGTGGAAGTCCAAAATGTTGGGAGGACTGTCACAGCATGGCAAATATGCTTTGCTCACACGGGATTGTCCCGGAACCAATGGATGGCCCTGTGCGGGCATGTCAAATTTCACTCAAATTGCTGCAATTTTTTAAGTTTCACTGAGATCCTCAGAGCGCAAAGGTAACTTTATTTTTTCTGATTCCCGTGACATTTTTAGACCGAGCTCCTCGGGGGACACCTTTCTGCTGCAGCATCCATATGTAGGCGTATTTGGCTTTTCTGTTGTGAACAAAAAACATCGCATTTGAAGTATATGTACCAATAATTTAGTCCACGTACAAGAATAATATTCATTGATGGGTGAGACAAGTGAAGATTATTTTTAAGCTTTGTTTTTGGAGAAAATGGCGCATGTACTTGAAAATAAAAAGGAGGTGGTTTTTATACTCAGGCAAATTAACGCGTTTTTTCCATGGAGAGATCAATGGAAATTGTCCTAGGATCAATATGCTCTTGTCCGTGTCATTAGGCTGCCGAACAATTGAACAAAAAGCCAACAATATTTGGCGTGCAGTCTCGGCAGAATGGCGAAGATATCGCAAGAAAGTTTTTTTGGGCTGTAAAATATTCGGACTCATTTTCGGAAGAGAAAGAAAATTTTCCTGGGATTTTTAAAAATAATTACAACAAGGGAAACCGCAGCAGTGCGTATACTTGCTTCTCAATTTCAGCGGTCTTGATTCAATGTCAAAAATTTCTAGATTGTTCCAAGGGTCAACATCATCAAACTCTTGGAATTTCACTCAGTGCAGTGCGCATGTTCTATAATTATATTCCCATTTTTAGATATTTTTTTGATATCTTTTGACATATTTTTAGCTATTTCTATTTTTAGATATTTTGGCATGGGTAAACTTCTCATAGCGACCGTTTGCAGTGCCCTTGCGGTGCTAATTTTGGCGTCGACGAAGCAAGACAGTTTAGCAGCAGCAGCCTCGTTAGAATTCCCACTACAACCTACAAAAACATCGGAACGACATGGAGAAAGTCGCCTATCCAAGAGGGAGCAGAAATGCATGCCCATTGGAGGAGCGGTATGCTCTTTGCCATTCCTTTTCTTGGCTGAGCGAAGGAATGTTTCTGGGTTCCCTTTTTGAACAGTTCTTTTGCGTAAGCGTTTGACTTTCAAGACGGTTAATTTCTTGTCATGAACTTTTCCCGGGACTGCTGTCCCAAAGAATTTACACCAGTCCCTTGGGGTTCTAATGATCTACGTTGCATGGAATCTCCTTTTTTGGTGCGGAGGGGAATCGCGGCTCGTTACTACTCCTCATTCCGCTTGAAGATATGAGCAAAGAATGCTCCCAGGTGTGCTCAGAGTGAATTCAGAATTCTTTCAATAATGAAAACTCAGTCGAAAACTTCATTCTCGGCATAGAAATTAAAGTTTTCCTGTGTATTTAAATGGAAGAGTGTGAAGCATTCTCAGCTCATATCTTCAAGTGGAATGAGCTTTAGAGCACACCTCGATATTTACCTCACCTTCATTTTTTGTTGTTTTATCTCAGTGTGAATTGCAGTGACGTGGGAATTCTGCTCCTGTGTTTCGAGGAGTTGACTGAAATTGGAGCTTGAACAACCGAATTCAATCACCAATCTTATAGCTCCACAAATACCTACGAGTGCAATTTTAGGTAGACAAAAAACACGAAGGAAAAAAAATGTGAAAAAGGACAGGAGGGCGAAATATTGACACCGGCATTAGAAAAAAGAACAAAAAATGAAGGAAAAAAATGTTTACAATTCGGCGGAAGATTGCCAACACATTGCCTACATTACCAAAACTCGTCTAATTCCTATTCCACGGATAAATCCCAAAATCAGAACCCGGTCCAAAGTCAAGAAACATGGAACGCATCTCGTACATTACCTATTTTTTAATTTTCGGTGCGCCTGACATTTGCCACAACCGGTGGCACCATCTCCAGAAAATGGCAGAAAACAGCCGAAGGAAATAAATGTCGGCGGATGACGACCCTGCTTTCCGATTCCTCTCTAAGTTTGCGTTTCAAAAAAAAAAATCGTGTTCATTTTCAGAATGGTCCGCGCCCTTTTTTTGCAGACAGGGATGTGCAAATTTGTGCAAAAATTGGTAATCGGAGATATTTAGCTGGGGGCCTCAATTTTTGAAACTCTGTCAGTTTTCACGTCTCAATCTTTTGGTAATTCTACTTTTCTGAGATTTTACAATTTTTCTGTGACCACGATCCGTCGGTTTGCAGGTCGTTCCGCTCCTGCTTTTAAAATGTGCACTTCATGGTGCGGCGGTAATCCGAAACTTCGCTGCCCTTCCTTTGCAATTATTGGCAACGACCTTCAATGGTTTTTGAGCTCACATCTGCTGTTGATGCCAACAACTGGAACACAGGCATTCGAATTCTTGCCTGAAAATTTTTCAAAATCAAGTTTAGGTAGTTTTTACATCTGCGATATGTTTTGTCCAAGCAAACATGTGCCAAACGAAAATTAAAAAAGAATTGCCGATGATGAGATTCGAACCCACGATCTTCTGAGCTCCACGACCAATGCTCTGCCACTGAGCTATACCAGCGCTTTCGGGAATTTCAATTCTCCATTCGCGCTTAAATGAAAAAAAAAACTCGGGTATTCTGGCATGCAAAGAATGTTGAATAAATTGGACACCACTGTTGTGCCCCAGTACGGAAGCGTAGAAGGCTCACTTTGGATTTGTTTTTTATTTTTTGAGTTCCCGATATCTTACTTGCATGCACATGCCTTTTTCACATGGATATGCAAAAAATTACATCCGCATGTGAACTTTTCACAAAAATGTGTGAACATTTCCATCTGCATGTGCTTTTTTTGCATTCGAATCCGAATATTTACATTCGTATCAAATATTCACATTCCAATGCGAAAATTTACATTCGAATGCGAACATTTACATTCGAATGCGAACATTTACATTCGAATGCAAACATTCGAATGCAAATATTTTACATTCCAATGCAAAAATTTACATTCCAATGCGAACATTTGCATTCGAATGCGAACATTTCCATTCGAATGCGAATATAAACATTCGATTGTGAACATTTGCATTCGAATGCAAATATTTACATTCCAATTCGAACATTTGGATTCCAATGCGAATATTATCATTCGAATGTGAACATTTGCATTTGAATATGCACACATTTTCATTCTTCTGCGAACATTTACATTCGAATGCAGATGTTTATATTCCATTGCGAACATTTTTGCATTCGAATGCAAACATTTAATGCGATTTTTGCATTCGAACGCGAATGTTAACAATCGCGTTCGAATAATGCAAAGATTCCCAACCCCCACCCAACCCATTTCACAACCCGAAGGCGAAGGCGCGAAGTTTTGGTGGGCGACAATTGGATTTGTCCAGTGTTTGTCTCATCATCAGGGATTCCAACTCCGGATTCAACCGTCCCTCGCCTCCCTTCCTCAACTGCCCCTTTCCCTGTTTGTTTTTGGTTGCGTTCAGTTGGGATTGGTTTGGTTTGGATGGTTTGCACAGAAAGAACTTGCTCTCGTCCATATTTCGGGAGTTCGTGGTCTCTCCTCCTCCGCCTCACCCAGACATCTTCCAAGAGAGATTATTGAGAAACACAGCCGTGTGAGCCGTGTTTGCTGTGTCTCGCGTCTGGCCAGAGCAACAGACGTGTATAACTATACAGGGTTCCCCAAAAGACACTTGACAACCCCTGCTATTTGCAAGTTTTAAATCTTCTCTTGTGGGACTATTTCACAGATTTCAGGTTCGGATTGGGCAGGCTGCCTGCTGCAGGTGTTATCCACTCGGCTTGGAACAAACTCCACTCCAAGCTTCCAGAGTTGCTTCAATACTGCAATGCACTTTTCTTGAGTTGTCTAGTGACTTTTGGGAAACCCTGTATAACTATATACAGGGCTGTGGCCAGAGCCAATGGAGATCTGCGGCCGATTCGCGAAACGACGCTTCGTGGCAAGCCGCGGCTTCAGAACCGAAGCGCCGGTCGAAGCTTCGGCTTCGTTTGTGTTTCCATTCGCAAAACGACACTTCGACGAAGCGGCGGCTTGCTTCAGCTCTTTTTTTCGCTGAAATCGAAGCCTGGTCGGCAGCAGGCTGACCGCGGCTTCGAAGCCAGAAGTGGCATTTTTGATCATTGCTGTGTCTGAAATGGAAGCGTTGGAGGTTTTCGCCCTTCTGGCCAACGTGGAGGAGCTGCCCGTCCTGTGGGTGAATGACGAAACCCTTATTTGGTGTGGAAGAAAAAAAGGGAGAACGTGCTCGATTCCTGCAGAGTTGCAGGTGTGTTGAGTAAGTTCCTGCCCTTGCATATACATTCTTGATGTTCAGACGTTTTTATCCCGCATTGACATCATTAACGTAAGATCAATTTGCCCGGGCTTTGCGCCGTAGGTCTTTCAGATCTTTGTGTTATGGTGAACAAGTCCTCAACCTATTCAATTATTGTCCCATTTGTACATTTTTGATGATCACTTTTATGACCTTTTCAAATTTCGACAAAGTAACAACTTGCATTGATTGATCTAGAATTCTAGAT